>JAOWBH010175501.1:0-18967 GCA_028566215.1 Silene coronaria
CGTTCATGGTACATATTTATAACTCGTTTTTGTCCTTTAATCTGAGTTCCTTCTAATTCAACCTTGTTAATCGATTTTGGTTCGTAATTTGTATAATTCGAGTTCTTAATCAGTTTTTGTCTTTAAACCCAGCATTAATCACCTAGAATTCGTGTTTAGGAGTCTTTTAATTACGTCCACATGCTAAAATTGATTAAATCACTTCCTTTGAGTTATAGATGTCAATCAATCGTTTAAATTCACCCAATGGATGTAACGATTTGTGATTCTGACTTCCACAGACAGAATCCAACTCGAGAACAAACGCAGCGAGGGATGCACCTCTTCTAGAGGGCGTATCATATGCTACGCCTGTTCTGAGTTGTCTTTTGCCCCTGATTTCTCATCGCTTGATTTGATTCGTATTATCTATATTTAATCGACTAATACATATTATTATCTCCTAATTACTTGTATTTCGGGATGTATTATTTAATTCCTTTATTTTATTTATTTTATTTTCTTTTATTTTATTTTTCATTCTTTTTTAAAAATCTTCCTTTTAGCATCCTTATGACATGAATTCACTTTATTCATTGTATTTCATTTGTACTTCTTTCTCTTGTAATTCCTTTATTTTATTTATTAGTAGAGGCCGTTATCGAGGCGGGCAGGATTAGGTGTTCGATTAAAGAGCTTTCTAATACGTACCCTTACCCCTTACTTGGAATCTCTGTGAACATCTATGTTTGCGGGCATTACAAGAGTCATTCTAGACATAAAATGCCAAGGGTGACGAGTTCTTTGTGTTCATGTCACTACTTTGTGTCTTGACATGGCATGCAGTATTCAAACTGTTCCAATTTTCCACAAAATTGGTGGCGACTTCGAAAATGCAGGGTTGTTCAACCTTTCAATGGTTTCAGAGCCTTTTAAATAGGTTACAACCTATGACGTGCTTTGTTCGCAAAGTTACGTGAGGATAAGTTCCGCCGCTTTAACGAATTCGAACGAATTCCGAACAGGCGGATGCGTGCGGTGTAGGTGGCCTAGTCCACAGGTTTGAGGAAGTTTTTTTATTTTCCCTCTTTGTATGGTAAAAGTAGGGATCGACACGGTTCAAAAAGTGCCAAAAAGAGACCCCTTTGAACATTCAAACTTGTTTGCACAGTGTAAAATAAATTCGCTTTACCCTTGCCCAGCCTTAGGCGTGCATTAGTCTGGCTATGACAATGAAAAGCGAATTGGTTTTATTCATGTTTTGTTTGTCCGCAGTTGAAAACAGAATCGCAAGGTGGTTTTGTGAATGTCTCGTTTGTCCACATATTAAAAGAGAATCTATGACCAAACCAACTTATTTCTTTAGAGGCCATGGTTCTATAAATAGGACGGTACCATTGAATGGGCTAGCACAAAACTAGGAATGGCCTCTCACCAGCCTTTTAGTGTTGCATATATAAACACATTCGCCTAAAGGCCTCACTTCCTAAGCACTCTCGCCCACACACATGCGCCTAATAAAACGACCATTTTAACAACTACCATGTCTTAACCGTTTCGCAAGGCCCTTTTCCTGTATTTTGTTCAATGTCCCAACCCAGGATGACAACGGCCGGTGTGTTTGTAAGAGTTTCACCATTCTTAGGGATACATTAATTAGCGTTTGTATGGGTTGAAAACGAGTTTACCAAGGTTGTTATTATCGAGTTCGGCCGCTCTGAGAGTCACTGCATCTCCGCTTTTAAATTGACAAGTATGTTTGCAAGGGCAGGTCATGTCCGCGCTTAGTGATTAAGTAGGAGCACTCGGTCAGCACAGCCCTATCTATGGGTTGCTTCCCGTGACGGCGCCACCTACCTCCGTACAGGGAGTGTATACTATATCGAAGTAGAGGGTGTACTTAAGGACCAAGCCATAATCCAGGCTAATGGTGAAACAATAAATGCATATGCTAATGTTGTTGTTGCGGTCGTTGCAATGTACCTCTAATGCCTATCAGCCAACAAGTTCAAGTGCCGTGCTTCATTTGGAATAAGATATTAGTTATGTTTGGGGTTTTAGGTCGCCACCGGAATAGATAGTTGAAGCCTCTCCGAGGGTTGTGCTGGACTTACGCAGTTAGTGTTTCAATTCTGCTTTTTCATGGTCTTGTTATGCATGCTGCTATTATGTACTCGATTTACCACGTTTTTGGACCGCTTTACTAATGGACTTGCGTAGTTAGAGTTACAATTATGCTTATTCATAGTCTTGTTATGCATGCTGCTATTATGTACTCGGTTGTCCAAATTCTAGGACCACTTTCTCTATAATTTTAGCTCGACTTTTGTGATGGACACCAGCAACAATTGTGTTCATGGTCCTCTTATATTTCTGTTGACATTTGGCATGTTACTATAATTAGTCACAGGTATTAAAAAGTAGCCTTTGTTTTATTTTGGAGAAAGTAAATTTAGCGCCCAATATTGCCATTAGGCACGAATTTAATTTAGAACCCGAGATTGTCATTTGCTATTTTAGGGAACACAAAATGTTGTAGGACTACTATTACCTCAGCCCCAACGCGTTGTTGTCCCTAGCATTTGAGTTGTGTAGTTGGGGCTCATGTGCTTATGATCCTCCAACAAAGAAAGGGGTGACACTTACGCTACAAGTCGAACCGGCTCCATTTTTTAAGCTAAAGGTTGTCGTTACTGGAAACCTTTTGATCATGTGTCTTAGTTTCAGGATTTCTTTGCTTGTGGTTTGTAGGCTGTTTCTGGTTGCATTCTTAGCATTTGAATCTTTGTTATGTCTCTCCTTCTTAGACAACGTTGTTTTTAGTTTGATTGTCACGTGCGATTTTGATAGGTAATGCCTGTATGGTGAGATTGCTAATCACACCCTCGAATAATCCGAGTAATATGCATGAACGTTAAGCTAAAATCTGACCAACACACTTGCTAATGAGTGAGCGCTCTGAACTACATAAGGCACTGCAATTGGACACCCGGGACCTTCCCTTCATTTTAACCACTCATTCTCCCTCTTTTCCTCACCCTCACTCATTTCATATTCACTAATATTTTGTCACCTCCTGAACATTGCCTCTTCAGTCAATCCGTTATTGTCCTATTATTTAGCCCTTCGTTTCGGTTGGTTGATGATGGGCTGTTGGTTGTTTTGTTTAGGTTTGGTTTGAGAAATAATTGGTAGTATTTGATTTTGTGCTTTTCTTTAAAGGCGAAGCAGGTGGTTAATGAATGAGAGATCGGGATTACTACTCCAAGCCGCGCGCATCAAATGTTCTTCAGGTATTCTCTTTTCTCGTATCTTTTTCAATTCAAATCAATTCAATTTGGATCCTTTGTTTGGATGGTTCTTAGTTTCGGTGTCTGATCTAGGGGGTTTAATAGGGCCGCGGATGTCATAGTCAAGGCAACTCAGCCGCGTGGTCTATCGTTTACGATGTTCTCGGGTGTGATGACTTGTTTTTGTCTAATTTCTTCAGTTTTATGGCTATGCGGTTGAGTGTTTCTGGGTTTAGTGTGACTGCTTTGAGAGGGCTTAAAGGTCATGCTCCAATATAGGGTTGTGTGTTTGGGTTTGAATTGTTTGGATTTGCTTTACTTGTTGTTTTATGCTCACACATGGGGTTAGCTATATAATTGTCGTGCATATTCGTTTATAGTTTACGTTAGAGAGTCGCCTGAAAGCAAAGTACACTTAGTTTTCCTTGGATCTTCGTTCCCTCTAACTGGTCGGGGCCGCCATTATATAACCTGGAAAATGAAAGGCTCCTCCATTACAAGATTAACCGGCGTTTTCTCTTCATATGCTCCTTTTAACTCAACAATATTAGGCTGGCCACTTAAATATTGCATTATCTGAATTTCTCTTCTTGTGTCTTCTTTGACATCTTTTTTTTTTTTTTACCAATTTTACTCTTTGAAATTGATCTACATACTAATTGTTTGCCTGTGTTCTTACCAGTGCATACGTATGCTGCCTTAGATTGTTCCCTGCCCAATTCTTTCCCTAATGTGTAGTGCATTTTTCACATCATCCGGGGGTTTCCCTAGAAATGTGTTTGGCTCAGTTTTATGTGCTGGTTTTGTAACAACCTATGTTGTTACCTTCCTACCCTTAAATGCTGTCTACTGTAATCATGGACCTAGCTTACTAATAACTCAGGTTTACAGCCTCTAATATGTAGTGCTGCCTCTTCACATTCCCCTATGTCCTTAGAGTATTATTCATTTAATTGTGCATGTCACTTATTTATACATCCCTATTGAGTTTCACGTCTGAGACCATTACATTTCCCTAGCAGTATACTTATTACCATCATTCATAAACTGCTCTATTCATTACTATTTATACTCCATTTCTCTATGGTTTTCATTGTTATTTTTTAGCCAGATATTGTTGAGTTCAGTTCACTTCTCTGTTAATATATAAACTCCACACAACTCCTTTCAAGTTCCCATCAGAAGGTTAAAAACACACAAAAAAAGGCCATGGATATTACCAATTGCCCCCACATCCTTTTCCAAAAAAAGGACGACAAACAAGTTTTTATGGGCGGCTATGTAACATGGAAGAAGGAACAATTCAAGTCCAAATGCCTTTTCTCTACTTCGTCTATAGAGAAGCAAGTTACTTCAGGAACTAAGGGTCATCACCCATTTCTAGAGAGTGAAGAGTTACTTCATCCTGTTTGAAACAGGCTTGAACGAGTCGATAGGAAAAGTACGGCTCAAGTTTTTAGAGCTTGGGCTTCGTGGTTCCTTGTAGGGACCGAGACATCAAAGGCGACTATTGACTATCGTAGGCAATTGTTTAGGGAGAATAGGGGCGGAAAGGTCTTTATTAGTAGAGGCACTACGATGGTTGCGGTGCATTGTATATATGTGGAGTATAAAACTTAGATAGAAAGGGATAGGTATCACGCGGAAAAAGTGGAGATGGAGAAATGTGATCATGAAGACGGAGATGGTAGTGCTCATTATGGTTTTGATGACGGCTCAGGTTGTGAGAGTTATTATGACGCTGATTGCTAGAACATGACACCAAGGGAAAAACTATTTACCCCCATTTGATTTACGTCTGTCTTAAATTGTCTTAAATTGTTCCCTGTGTTTTTTGCACACATATGTACGAGCTATCTTAAAAGTTTCCCGTTATCTACTTTTGCGGTCTTTACTATTTTCAGCTCCGTTAGAAGGACTTCCACCAACTTCAATGTACTTTTTTTCTATGCTAAATCTCGGATTATTTTATCTTGGCTCATTGGCTTGTGCCGAATAAACTATTTTCGATACACATCGGTTCAGTTAGTACTATTCGTTCTGCCTTTTTAATAAGTTTTCACTGTGAATACCCATTCTCTGATGCTGAGGCCACCTCAACTCTATTTAAAAGGTCCAGTTCTTGCAGAAGGAACCACAACCTCGGCCATGAATTGCAGGTTATGGCTCTCAGTGACGACAAGGCTGGCATCACTCACGTAAACGTCCGCTATTCGGCCCAGCCGTTTCTGACATAGGGCTTCCATATCTGTTCTTTTATGTGCTACAGCAGATTCTGATCAGGCTTTGCATCTCGGTTCCTTTATTTGTTTTGTATATGTAATTGAAGTTTTGGAGAACACAAACAGCTTTCACTTTCCAAAGGAAAGGAACCAATCCTACGCGGCTATATAGTCAGTTTTACGTTGGAGGCCAATCCAATACTTTTAAAAACTTTGAAGTGTGCAATGTATACCTGAATATTGGGCCACACAATAGTTAGCTCATTCGTGATGTATACTAAGGTGTGCGGGAACCGTGTGGTGGTTTACAAGTGTATTTTGCCATTAGTAAATCTTTCTCTTCTTCATTACTCCATCTTTCCAGTATATATTACTCTTAACCTGTTTTTACATGCATACTAAGTAATAAAAGTAGAGTGTCGGGATTAACAAGAAAACATTTGGCTAATTTACTAGCATTATGTAATACACAATGTTTTACTTATTTAATCCTGAAGAGGTATATGTTCGTTGGGAACAAAGCCCGGCCGTTGCAAACATAAGATCAGGGTTTACTTTTTTGGGAGTGAAGAGGGAAACACGTCATACATAACTGTGAAATGCAGTACATTTTTTTCGTGGTCGTGTACATTGAACGTTAGTTACCGAAATTATGCTGGTTGTATATTACTTACCTTCAACCCACAACTTTTGAGTGTCATGATGATTAAAGAAGCACATGAAGTTGTGTATTTCTCAAAAAAAGGTGAAGTTCTTTTTCGTGAGTTTTGCCAACTTCATTGAATCGGTTTTTTTTCTAGTCAAGATCGAATGCTTGGATAAATAGTACTCAGTAGTTTGCAGTTACAGTTAGATAGTTGGGCTGGCTTTTGAAAATTAGTGGCCTTGACAAGCTCCGTTCAGAAATACCAAATCAGATTCAACATACCTAAACATCCAAAACCATATACTTTAAACCGCGCCTACTTAGAGAAATTCCGCTATCCTTTTGGCCGGTAGATTAAAGGAGCGTGCGACGATGCAAAGTGTTTTACTTATTTTAATCTTAAGAAGCATATGTTAGTTGAATAAAAAATAGTCGTTACAACAATAAGAAAATCATTTACCTTTTCGTAAGTAAAGCGGGAGACACATCATACATATCTGTAAAGTATAGTGCATTTCCATTATACTCGCGCATTTTTAAAGATATTTATCGATATTATGCTGCCTGTATATTTAGCACCTTCAAACCACAAATTTCTGGTGTCAAGTCGGTTCAAGGGAGATGGGGAATGTTTGTTTTTTCAAAGTCATCGCTCTTTTTCCTTAATTTTCTCGCCTTAGTTGGAGCGGGCTTCTTGCTCATTAGGATCTAATGCTAGGCTACTAAATCACATTCAGCATAAGTAGACATTCAGAACCATGTAATTTAATAACGTGATTGGTTAGAGAACTTTTACTATCCTTTTCGATAGAGCTAGCATAGGCTGACCCGACCCGCCCGAAACCCGATCTCATACAACCCGAAATTGGCTGACCCAAAACCTACCCGACCAAACCCGACTCGCTCAGCGATAACATCCTTATTTTTTCCTGCTCGGACCTGAACTGAGCCGACCCGACCTGACTCGTAACCTGCTATTGACTTAACCCGATAGATGCCCAGATAATATATTAGCTTAATAATAGTGTAATAAGTACAAAATTGATACTAATCTTAATTATTTTCACTTAAAACTACAATTAATATACTCACACATTGTTTAACCATAAAATTACTCATCTAAAAACATATGTTGGTTGCCTAACCCAATACTAGCTCTCTAACGACCCAACCTGACCTACCACCCGTTAATGACCCGACCCGGATCTGATATGACATGCACCAACCGTCCCGAACCCGTCACTAACCGACACAACTTGAAACCGTTATGACCCGAACCGCTTTGACCCGACTCGCAGCCGATCCGAGTGACTTGATTGTCAACTCTACTTTTGACCGATAAATTAAAGGACAATAGTTGATCGGGACGGGGTCTGTTCTTTGACACTCTAGATACACACAGCGTTGCCCACTTTACACCTGTCAACTCCCAAACCTCACATTTCACTCATCAACTTGTCTAATACTCTAATTTTCTACTTTGCTCTCTACTTTGCCCATAAATCCTAAAAAATCATCTACTACTTTAGTATTACACAATACTTGTACTCTTACAGTACCACCCTCCTGTAGCAACACTATTCAGTCAAATAAAATGTAATTATAATATATATTGTTGCCCATTTACCAGATGTATGGTTTTGTAGGTGCCTTGTATTACCATTACATTGGCTTGATAAACACAAAAAACTCCTTCTCACAGCATCATCAATGGCTTTTCACCAGCCACAAACTCACATGCTGATCCCTAAGGTATATATTTGCCCCTGGTGTAGTTCTCTGTTTTAGGACTAGCTTTTACATTTGCAAAATCTTAGTAGACGTTACTTACATGTTTGACCAGTTATGTATCTCCATTGAAACAGCTAGCCCAGAAGCCCTTAAAGCTTTTGGTTCGTTTAGGGAACCTATATGCGTTCAGTTGTAATACTTTGCGAACGGGGTTTAAGCTATGTTCAGCAAATTGTTGATTTTAAGAGTAGGAAAAAAATAGCTTGCATTGATTTTTCTGTTCTAAAGTATTAGTATGCTGTTCAGTTTAGTTGTAGGTATATTTGTTAGTTCATGAGTTCAAGTCGGTCGCCTGGCTTGCTTAGTTGTTGTCGTGTCGCATTATAAGGATGGGTCCTTATACGTATCACTCTTTCGTTGTAAGCGATACATGGATGTTTTTTTATAGCTATTTACCGTCTAAAGGTGTTAGAACGTCTTTCTATCATTGTTTTTTTACTTAGAAAGGTTAACAGGCGGGCTATGCTAAAGGGACCATGTCCTCGCCTTTCTTATGTCCTTAATTCCTATTGCTGGTTAGCTGGCTTAAAGAAAACTGTACTCAGCCATTACCGTGGCCAGCAAAAAAAAAAATCAAACAACCGACCCTATATCTCACAGTGCTATTTAAAACCAAGGACCAACTCCGTTGGGACATTCTATTTAGACTACTACATACTGAGAATTTGCGCGATTACCCCCTTGTCTGTTTTAAATAGGGTTTAAGGTTGTGTAATCAAGTAGTCTGTTTGATTTAAATCCCTAATTTTAAATTATTACCTTGTACAGGTGTTGCCTTCGACAGATCATCGGATCACCATTCAGTTTCATCCACTACTGAAGTAGATCGCAGTTGCTCTGCATTATCATGAACTAGTTTACAATATACTAGACCTGTCCACTAATAGGGCATAGGTGTCAGTCAAGACAGATATCGAAATATAACCTACTAGGACTTTCACCTTGACATATGTGGGTGGGCGTGCTGATATAGTGGATGAGTATTGCGAGATTGCTGCTGAAAAGGCCGTGCGCATCCTAATTAAGAGGTAGGGCGTACTTGTTGAGGACCTTACTTTTGAAAACGACAGCTATTTAGAGCGTTGCAGTCGCCTATACGATCTCAGGCATAAAAAATTGACAAGTATTCTTAAAGGAGAGGATAGTGGTGATTTAGAAGAGCATGTGCCCGGCGTTCCCGCAAGTTTGACACGTGTTTACATGGATTATATGCCTCTGCTGAGGAAATTTTTTAATCTGTTGCAATCCAGTCCACACCATTGGAGACTGTTAGACACTGCACTGGTCGTTGCAGATCTTGGATTTAGATCTAACCTCTATTTAATAATGCTTCCCTTGAGGTGATTATTGGGCCGAGTTGCAATACTCTCACTTGGGCAAAAATCTACTTAACTAAGAAAGTCATTTCGTATCTAATACCTTCATACAATCTCAAAATCGTTGATGTAACTACGGAACTTGGAATTCAAAGTACGCTGCTTTGCTGTGTAATCTTGAACTGGAAAACTGCCTGTTAATAAGAACGAGGATGACTGGAGTTCCTAACAAACGTGCATTCTCATTCCTACTTGTTGAGAAAGATGAAATGACATTTGAAGGTACGACGACTCACATTCCAGTTGTTACTCCAGTCCCTGTCAAAGCAAAGCCACTGGGAAGCAAGTGCCTCACAAGCCTTATCAATGTTGTTTACTACCAATCAGGGCCTTACCCTATTGCCTACAAGATTCCAGCCCATGAAGGGACATGAAGCAAACGCCCAAGGAAGGCGTAATTGGACAGATTCAAAGGTTCCACAGATTTACTATTGACCACTAGTGTTTACTAAGTTCTTTTAGGTTTGCCACCAGCCTATATGAGGCTACTATACCATCTTATATTTCGTAGCTTCCTACTAGCAAGACTCAGTGTTATTTGAGGATGCTCTAGCTTAATTTCTGTGGAAGCTGTATTTTGATTAGTATCCTAGCCTATTGTAAAAATGGTTTTTCCTTGTTTTGTGTGTTATATAACGACTACACTCTTAACCGATGCCTTTGTAGTGGCTTTATAGGGTTGTTTTGCGTAAATGCATCCTCCATTTGGTGTGTAGTGCTGTCATATAGTTCACTCTGTGCATGTAGGCCCTATTAAGGCCCTCTGGCATTGGGCAGGCTCCACCCGTATGTTTTTCATGACGGCCTGACAGGTTGACTCCCTTGTACTGATCGCTGGTCATTCCAAGAGTTTGGATGTGTGCTCTAGAATTAGATTAGAAGTGCCCTTCTATTTAGGCATTGTGTTTGCAGAACCACGCACCTCGCATGCTCAAACCATTAAATTGCTTCAATGTGCATCGATGCAAGGGTTGTTGGGTGCCCAGTGGTTCCACGTACTCGAGTACAACTTTGTTGGTGCTGGTGGTTGTTGGCAGCACACACGGGCTGTGTCGTTCGACAATGATGCTGCAAGTTGTATGGTTACCTATGATAAGTGCGGCTCTACATCTTATTTTCTACTACTCCATGATGTTGATATGCATATGATCTTAGCATATCACCTGGTTGGTTTCATCCTGGTTTCCACTGATACGGTCATTCCTTTGGAACCTCTATTACCCTACATATGATTTAAGGAATCACCAATTGATCTAGGCATGTTGACTCCGCGTGCCTAAACAACTGATCTCATGCATTCCACTAACTTAGTATTTGACTCGCAATGGCAATTTCTGTTAGCTGATTAAGGTGTTGTGGTAGTGGCATCTTAGAATCGCAAGTAAAAATAAGAATTAGGTACTAACCAGGTCTGGCGAGTTATCTTGAACATTTCCGACCAACACGTGTGTATTAATCGATTGATTTATTACCAGGCACTTACATCTTTTATTTGTTGCAATTTTCCTGATACGTATTTGTTCTGCAGGAACCCTTGCGCAGCCTCATGCAAAGGCTATGGGGCATGTGACGCCCTACGCCACCGCCTGTCCCGGATGAGGGGGAAATGCCTTGCCACCCACCCGTTCACTACTTTAAGGCTGGCCCATTGAGGGAGACGACCAACTTGCTCCATCTGCAGGCATGCTGCCTAATGCCCGTGCTCTTATGTATCTCCCTTAAACATGGTTAACGCATGCTCAGCTGCACTTGTACATTTGATGAGGGAACAGGGCTCAGCCAACTCAGGCTCTTGACTTCTTAGGACTTAAATTTGTAAATGATCAATTCTGTTTAAAGACCCATGGCATTATGTGCCTACTTAAATATATTTGATAGCAGCATGGGAAATTTCCGACTCACCTTGCAGCTGCATATAAATTTAACTATAACGTTTAAATAAGCTCTCGACACAGGAAGGCTTCCTAAAAGCTTTGTAAAGACCCATGAAACTCCGTTATTAGCCATATTAATTGGTAGTTTATATTCAGTACTAATAAGCAGATGCCTCAATGGGCTAATTCTTACCCCATTTTCGCAGGATCATGTGACTTCTGGGAATGGTAGCGGGCAAGGGAGGTTGTACGTCGTGTGGAGTTAGTGGTAAGTAGCCAACGATATTTGTATAGGTCCATTTTAACAATTGCCTATTTAAGCTTGTTGTTTACATGGT
The DNA here is from genome assembly GCA_028566215.1 of Silene coronaria. Classification (NCBI taxonomy): domain Eukaryota; kingdom Viridiplantae; phylum Streptophyta; class Magnoliopsida; order Caryophyllales; family Caryophyllaceae; genus Silene; species Silene coronaria. Next base: position 11,517 of record JAOWBH010175501.1, read on the forward strand.
GTCGTACATTGCTGGGGAGTAGGGCGTTAGGCGTGCTAATTCGGATGGTTGGATGTTTGCTTCAATCGTAGGTAAAGGAAGACAAGTCTCACAAATACTGGGGTAATACTCTTGTAGTGTTGCACCAGTGCACGTTGCAGATGTATCTCACTGCCCCCTTGAGCCATGTACAAGACTATTATTCTCTCAACGCTTTCGCACACAACCAGGCAATTTTCAATTTGCTCCAAACAGCGGATGCGAGCTATAGTGAACAAACTAAGCAGGACTTTTGTTAAAAAAAACAACTTCCGAAAACGTATGGCTTTAAGTGTATTGTAACGGTTAGCGCACACGCATTTACTCTGTCAAAAATACGTGACGCGCACCTTAATTGAAATTTGGCTGTGCTGTGTTGGTCTAGGCAGATTAACGTCCGATTAGAATGCAGTGAGGATGCCCGTTTAGGAAATAAACTTTGGGCCCAAAGCGAATGTTGCTGGAATTCAAATTATCTACAACAAACCAGCCGTTTGGGTTCCATCCTGTTGAGTTTCTAATAAGCTAACTATAGCATAAGGCATTTCACGTAGTTTCCAAAGCTACGACTAATAAAATGCGTACAAAATTTTTCCAAACAACACGCGTAGACTGACCTCTGCCTACCTACAATATTATTTAGTAAAAATTGATTAGGAGGATGTAAGGCGCGGAGCCGTTTTGGTTTTCGACAGTGGCTCACACAGAACCTCCCTAGATGGGGCTTACACACCTAACCCCAACGCTCTTCCACCGTTCAGCCTCTCACGGTGGGGCCAAGGTAACTGCTGCTGGAGTACATATTGACTAAAACGAACAAGTCGCTTGGATTCTGTCCTACTCGGTTCTGATAATCTGGCAATATCATAGGTTTATTTCATGTGGTAAGCACATGCACGGCTAATAGAATATATACAAAACATTTCCAAACGCTGAGTGTACTCCAGCCTCTACGTGTCGACACTATTATTTAATAAAATCAATTACAAGCATGAAGGCGCGCATCCATGCTGGTTTTGCATGGTGGCTCACACATAACCCTTCAGACGGGTCTTGCACATTTAATCCTATGCTTTTCAACCGTTCGATCTCTCACAGTTACATTGTAATTATCACACAACATAACTTGAAAACCGAATTTCGTAACTCCTAACAGTACCAACAGTACAAACAGTGAGGCACTTGCTCTAAATCCAACATGTAAAACTCAGATTTCACTGCCTAATAAGGCCTCAGATGCCTACTGAATACATTCCCTCCTAAAAAAGCCGATTTATTTGTCCTACCAATTAATAAAAAAATCATTACAGTACTACTTGAACACAAATTATGGAACTATATTTGCCATTACACACTTGCTTACTTCTTCTATATATAGATACATATTTTGAGAACCATAGTTACACTCTACCACTCCTTATAGAATAAAGTTAGAGTTTCTCCTTATACTTGCCAGGATTAACCTAAAGGGAAAACAGAAAGCAGGTATATCGGATTCAGGTTCTTCAAAAGCACTTTTACAAACCACAGAAGGAACATGTTATTACATGCAAATTAGTTAGCTTAGTATTGTTTGTGCTGAGTTTCTGTCAATAAGCTTATTTGTCTTAAATAATTATGTTACCCTCTAATCCCGTTGTGGCATGTGACCTCTGCTTAGCAAGTCCTTATGAACAATTGGATTAAACCTGCATATGAACGTGAAATAAACTATGAGATAAAATAGTAAATGGGTGTGCGGAGGTCCGCTTTTCTGTTATCATGGTTGACTTAGTTTGCGTGTGAAGTCGTTTTAAACTTATTAATTTGTGATGCGGCACATGTTCAAAGTACCTGCTTAAATTATATACACCTTCGTACATTTGTTAAATTGATATACTTGTTGAAATAAAAAGCCCAAGGCTCTTATGCCATCATTACGAGGTCACACAATAGATGAAAACTACTTTTACGTTGTATTTGTTGTTTGATGGAATAGAGACAGGGTTCTTCAAACAAATTTGTTCACATGTAGGGGTATATCCTGATCTTGATACTGTCCTCGTGGTCTTAAACCAGGAAACTCATGACCCCAATTAATAGCTTATTTCCTGAGATCATTACAGGAAGTGTTGTTTCATCCATTCAGTTCTAGTCTATAACAATTAGGCATTTCCGTATTTATATTTGGATTGTTATGTCCTCTGCTGTTGAATCTATCTGAAGTTAATGTACAATTCAGTTAGATTTATCACCTAACATAATTACATCGAAATGCTGGTATTGCATAACACTAACTTCAGGGCGCTGTAGCGTTTCAGGTGCAAATGGCAGATTCCCTGATTCAGGTTATTATACCTTTCCGACCAATTGTACTACAGATTGTTGAGAGCCTTCAGTTCTACCCCTCAAAATACACCTTTGTAGATGAGTCAAGAAACAATGTGCTCATAACTATGAAAAAGCCTTTGCGTCCAGTGACCATACCTATTTTGGTGGCCATGCACCCACTGTCAGCGAATCATCTGAGAATGCTGCCCGAAAGGCTATACATGACCTTATGAGCCTCTTCAGCATTGTTGTTAAAGACTTGACATTGTCTAGGTAGGAAAATTTTGAAAGGTGCACTGGCCTCTTCAAACTGAAATACACTGAGTTTGACAACTTAGAGAGAGGGTTGGGTAAGGCTCTCTTGGACGAAGAGGTCAAGGAACCAAAGGTACCAGGGACTAAAAATGTTACCCTAGATTACATAAGTGTTTTGCGAGCCACAATCCAAAAACTAGGGATCCAGTCTGCACATGTCGAAACAGTCGAGCATGATCCTTCTCACTTCACATCTTTGTTCATGCTTGACCCACCCAGCCCTACAAGAGTTAGGACATTTATCATGGGTGATTGATGTAGTAACCTGGTTAAGGCCAAAATAGTATGGCTGATAAGGTGATAGACCATCTCATAGTTACACGCAACTTAGAAACAGTGGACGCCAACTACAACTCGCGGGCCGCGAGATTAGCTCTTGTTGCCTGTGCGCTTCAAAAAAGTTTCAAAACCATCAAAAAAAGAGTTCTGGATATCAAGGAGAAGGTGGAGCCATCATGTTTTCTGGCTGAGGATGACTGTATTACCCCCCATGGCTTAGGATCCCAAATCCCTACCATCAATGGCCCCCACTCCCACCTAAGAAGCACCGGTATCGCAGTCCTACTGGCTCCACCTCCGTGGTACCAAAAAGCAGAAACCATGTACCTGTGTTTTTCAAGCTCCCTGAGACACTCGATACAGTTTTCAGCTTCCCAAGGAAGGGCCAGTGATTCCCTAGCCAAACCTAGGCCTTGCGGATTTATTTGTTTTATGTGGGCTCAGTGTAACCACTAATGTAGGATTGTCGTTAATATGTATTTTGGTTCTTTCGCGACTAGGGCGCTCACCCCGCTTAGGTGCTATTAGCTTTATGTCTTTTTTTTTAATGTTTATGCAAGTCTGGTACACTATGGCCTGTTGTCTTTTGTTATGTAACTCTTACTACTAAAAGGAGATACTTTTTGTTGTTATATATGGTATGCTTTTTGCACTTGCAGTTTCCCCCTTGAATTACATATGCACGTATTACGTTTCCTTATTTGAACCCGCTGCTACCCATGCTTAACTTGCCCGAGTAGTTCCTACTAGGCCACATTACCAGAAAATTACGCACGCATTCAGAAGTCGGGCTCCCCCACATAAAAGTTACAAAAAACAAACAAAAAACACGGGTTTCACGACACAGTTACGATGGCCCCAGCAGCCCTTGATGTTAGATGTCTTAACACGCAGACCTTGATCTGTGTAGTGCATAGAAATTCACATGCAATCGGTTCACTTACATTACCTTCTTATATTTTTTTAGTGCTTACTGGGAACAGCTCTGTTGGTGCCGGTCTTTATTTGGAGCTGAATGTCGTAGTCTACATGCCTGAGCATTCTTACGAATGTTATGCACCATTAATGTACATTACCTATTCTGTAACCAAGCAGATCTGCAGTGTGCATGATTGCATAAAAAATGTGTATGTCCTTTCATATTTAATCCTTACTGTCTCAGAAAACAACATTTCGATTTTTCGAACTGTGAGAGCTTCGTCCTTTTTTGAAAAGGCTACACTACTCTATAGCATATGATTTCCCTTACTACACGGACAGGTGAGCTTGGATATGAGATTGTACCCTATGTGTAAAATTAAGCACCGGGTTAACCATATAATCCTCTAACTTGCAGCAATTCCGAGGCATCAAAACAACCAGTACAGAAAAGGGCTCGAGGTAGGCCTAGAACATGGCTTGGAGCAGGTACTCGGTCTCTACCTACACATAACTCTCTACTTGCAGTAAATTTGAATTCTGGGTGTCTGAAGACACAACTTTTTGTGTAGCTGTAGGCCCCATAACCATAAAGATTGAAGCAGCCTTAAATCCAGACCAACATGATCTTCCAGTTATGGACCTTCTAATAGCCACCTACATTGATGTACCAGATACGCAAGACATGCGTCAATTGCCTAGTAGGTAAGGCCACTAATCTACAATCGAACTATTAATTGTAATGTGCAGTTAGTCAGCGCATATGACTTAGACTGTTGACCACTTGATTATCCGTAGCGTACCAGAACCGAAGCGCCGACTCCGTTGACCTAAATCCCATCATGCAGCAATGGCTACGCCTCTCTGTGGGCCTAAATGTACGAGCCTAGGTAAAGCGGATACGTTAGAGCAGCAGCTCGATGTAAATGCAGCACATGCAACCCTTCAGCACACAAATACGCCTTCACCCGTGAAGAACGTTGCAAAGCGAACTTTCACTACTAGGCGGCAGCGGTGCGACTTCCTGTCGAGCAGGTACATCTGAACAGTCCAATACCTTCTTTCCACGGAAATAAGGTCCATAAGTCTGCAGCTAACCACACTTGTCGCTACTTGTAGCACTGGTGACAAGACAACAACCAAAAAAACCCGTGGGAGGCCTAAGTCGCAACAAAAAGAAGTTCTTGACCCCCTGTTAGAAGCCTCAAATCTGTAGGCAGCCGTAGCAGGCCCGACAATTCAACTCCTTGGCCTACCATAAGCTTCTGACCCCCCTCTCATCAAACGAGGAACCCTGTAGTCGGGGTTACAAAGCGTAAATGTGTGAAGAGTAAAGCCTGTGTTGTGTTGGACATGTATGTTTGTTAGTTCAGAACTCTCACTATCCCGGATAGTATACAACTCCATCGGCTAAACACACTCATTTTGCAGTGACTTGCCCTCCACTAGCACAAACCCTCCGAAAAAATGCGCGGTCGGCCTAGATTTAAGCGTACAACAAGTATTGTTCTACCCTTTGCGGGTTTTTATCAGCAATAAGTGAACCTTATTTACACTTAGTTCCCAGCAGAAGTTAACTTTGACCTGAAAAAATGATGGGGTCCCAGCTGCGACAATAGGTGAGCCGTTGCCGGCAAGCCCGCATCTTCTACCAAATGCAAATAGTTATGCACACTGCGGTTCAAAAAAAATTCTATATGAACCTCCGACATTTTGTTGCGGAATTGGAACAATTGTCCTAAAAACGTACCCTTACCCGCCACAGCTGACGTGCCTGTACACATCTCGAGACGAATACGCCCTCCACTTCCGAAAGTATGAACGAATCTACAACAATGTGTTCACATACAACTCAATTGGCGACACCTTCGATGTCCAAACACTCAAGGGAATTTATGTTTTCAAACTACATGGCCAGATCTATCACCATGTGCCAGACTTGCTACCCAACGCCAACGGTCCAAGATACTTGCAACTGTATTTCTATGACGGCCAGCACGAAACAGAGCATAGGGCTGGTTGCCTACCAGAGTTAAGACGGAACGTTGTAGACATCCTCATGAAAATTACAAGCACAAACCCATAGGCTAGGTTCTTTCAGTCGCTTCGGGAAATCGACGTGTAAGAGAACACCCAGATTGTACTTAGTACAAACACTGGCAGGGACCATCGGGTATACAATGCGCCTACGTCCGATGAAGTTGCATTAATTTGGCCGAGAACTTGGCAAATAGGGAAATAGTTGGCCTATGTATAACAGTTACTAGCAAAACGGACAGGTCCCACCGCATTATGCATTACTATAGATGTTACAACCCCCTCCAGTACCCACTTTTGTTCTCGTATGGAGAATGTGGGTGGCACCAAGGTCTTAGAAAAAAGGAGAATGGCAGTATAGACCCTGCTCTCGCGCTGCAGGATGCACGACCTGTTTCTTCGTTCCTTAATCCCGAAGATTTATTTGAAGATGAAACAAAATATACGTACTTTGTTTGCCTCTTTGTTTTTTTTTTAAAACAGAATCCAGTTTACTTACTGCATATACGGATATCTAATTAGGCCTTACTTCATATGTAATACGGGTCACTTACAACGACGTATTTCAGGAGAACGCCACATTTCTTGTAGGGAATATTACTGCTACAGGTTCCATAATCGCCCAGGGAACACACTTCTGCGAGCTCGGTGGTGCTTCCAACAATATGTGGTCGACATGTATGTGAAACTGAAAAACACACGGCTCGATTTTTACCGGAGGAATCAGGATACCATCAGGGCCGATTTATACCAAGGCTTGTTGGACATGGTTGAGGCTGGAGAAAAATGTGTAGCGAATGTTGGCCGCAGGGTAGTACTCCCATAAAATCACATTGGCGGCCCTCGAGACATGAAGAAGAGATTCCTAAATTCAATGACCCTCGTGCAACAGTTTGGGAAGTCAAACATGTTTGTCACAATGACATGTAACGTCTCTTGGCCTAAAATAAAGCAGGAACTTATTGTAGGAGATGAGGCCCAGAATCGGTCTTATATTGTTGCCAGAGTTTTCCGGGCGAAGCTCGTGTCCTTAAAAAAATTGATTATGGAAGAGCATATCTTTGGGAAAGTTGCCGCCTTCATCAATGTCGCAGAGTTCCAAAATATGGGCCTTTCACATGCACACTACCTCGTCATACTCAAACCTCCATACAAAATAAACTGCACAGCTAATTTCGACAAGTTTGTTCATGCCGAAATACCCCAGGAACGGAATGCAGAATTACGAGCTTCTGTACTGAAACACTTGATGCATGGCCCATGTTGTAATACCCGGCATGCTAGGACACCCGTTGTTGTGCTTTGGTTAGAATACGGATCCCACGGGGTCATTTGGGGATGCTACTCTCTTCTGTGAGAGTGAGAATTCGACCGAGTTGTGTCGACTCGGCCAAGTGAGAGGTAACTCGGCCGAGTGGCCTTGACTCGGCCGAGTGTGTGTTTTACTCGGCCGATTTAGGTGACTCCAAAATGATATTTTAAAACTCGGGGACGCGGCATAATTCATTTCCGTCATTTCTTTCTTTCCTTCCTTCCTCTCGAAAACCCTAGCAGATCTCTCCCCAAATCATTTC
>JAOWBH010175502.1:0-10355 GCA_028566215.1 Silene coronaria
GACCCGCATTTCGAGATATTTCCGCGACATTTTCGACTTCCGCTTCAAATTACGATGCACACTTACCCTTTCTTTTTTATTTTTATTTTTGGGGGTATCACTCCTCGTTTCAGGTTGCATTTTTATATCGCTCCATTTAGCGGGTATTTTTTTTCATTTTCTTTTCGACTTGATCAACATCTGCATTTGATTGTTCGGCCGATAGTCAATTAATTCCTTTAATTATTCAAACACTTGTATGTATTTTAGACTTTTATTTAATTCGCTTACGTCATTTCATTTATTTATTTTATTATATACATATATTACGTGATTTCATGTGTTATGCCATTATTGTACTTTTCAGCGGCATAACGGCTGAAATATTACCTAGCCAAACCTATATGTAAGCTAACCTATTGGTACACATTTCCCAACAAAGCTCCAATGGCACGTAGGCTAGATATATACATCAAAATCAAAAGTTATATATAACAAAAGGTACCCGGACTCAAGTCCGCCATCAAAATCAAACGTCATCGAACAAAAGGCTATCTACGTCCTCGTAGAAAGCCAAACGCCCCCACAAATTGACCATCTCCGTATCACGGGCCTCAAGCTCGCATTCCAAACGAGCTGAGCCCTCTCGAACCACCGCCAACTCCGCCTCCAGCTCACGCTCACGCTAAGTAAAAATTAAAGGAGGGTCATTACGACAAGACGCGAAAGGTTTATCAAATGAAAATAAAGAAGGAAAAGGTTCATACATGTGTCCTCGGGCCACCAGATAGAGCTTCTATGGTCGTCGCCCTGAGGCGGTTAGCCATTCGCCATAGCTCAACGTGACTCGATAGTCGCACCTGTATTCCGAATTCGAGGTCGTCAAAACATGTTCTTACATATATCAAAAGGGAAGTAAAACTCCAAACTGGGGGCTTACCCTCCTGACGACATGCTGCCACTCGTCAAGCCCAGCATCCGTCACCTCCTCCGTGAAGGTATCTAACATTGTATGCACCGTCGTACCAGCAACTGGCCTAGGATACTCCGACGTATCCGGATAAGCTGGGGGCTCGACGCTTGCCTCATCGATTTCCTATACGAAGAAATCGATTATTTTCGAAAAGAAATGACAATGGTTGCTCAAATGTAAATGAAGGGCATCGAAACGTACCACTATCGTCCAATGAGTCAGCCGTCTCTGAACGAACTCGGAATACTCCAAGTCTGGAAGCAAGAAGGTACCCCCACTAGCCCTAGCAAAGTCTGTCATCCTCTCTGCGGCTGAGGGCTTCCTAAACATCGTCCGTGGTGGATCGGCAGGGACAATGAAGCGGTCACCAGAACACTAACGAGCCAAGCGCTTACCCATGTACCAAATCGACAATATAGGTGTTTCAAGGAGAAGCTTACACGAACTCCTAGGCCTAAGTCGGTCAACTACAAAGGCCATAGCTCCCGAATAGGCCTCCCAAGGCCTCGGTGCCCACTAATCCAAAGCAAAGGTGATGTAAGATAATAAAATGAAAGCAACATAAAACAAGGAAGGATAAAGTAAGAGGATTTTTACTCACATTATCCAGCTTTAAGGAATTCACCTGCCTCATGCATGTGTCTTAGGAAGACCGTTGGCTCTTCCGCCGACAGATGATCCAATCCCTCACCGCGGGATACTGTCGGGCCACCTCCGCGTCCCTCGCTGAGGCAAAGTCAGCGAAATAGGAGTATATCCAAGCATGCAAATGCAAAATAATGGTTATATACGATCATTCGTAATTTCAAATTCAAGACTTGAGATTCAAACACGAGTATTCTTCTAGGATCTTTCGTTATTTGGGATGAGAATCATTTATCAACTATACGATCATTCGTTTTTTTTATGTATAACACTAATGAAAGGAAATGCAAAGATAGATGATATACCTCCAAAATGAGTCCAAGTCCAACAGTAGCAGGAGAAATCCCCTTCTCGGTCAGCTCGGGACGGACCATATCTCTCATATACCGTGTAAGGACCGCAAAGCTTGGAGTAATCCGGTCAAAGAGGCCCAGGCCATCCAAGTCAGCCAGATATGGAAGCAACTTCGTCGACAGTCATCCCCTTTGTCATCGAAGTATATCGATGACAAGAACCACCACAACCACAACCGAGCCCTCTGCTCTGGTGTACACGCCGGAGGGGTCACCTGTGCCCCACCACTCGTCATCTAAACCATAGCCGGCCTCTTCTTGCCATAGTAATCTCTCATATAAGAACTGGGCCCCAGCCTAGGCACTCTAACTGCGGCCTTAGGCAGGTTCCAACCTATCAGCCTCCACCGAGTCAGCTAGCATAGCCATTTCGGGCCATGTAATCTCCTCCTCTCAACGACGAAGACAGAAGATCATGCCAAAGTCATCTAATGTAACCCTGATCTAAGCGAAAGGCAATTAAACGGTCGAGGTTGTATCCCAAAACCGATCCAAGAAAGCTCGAATCAGGCACATGTTAGCCCGAATCTGTTTCGCTCGGATCTCAACCCAAGTCTTCACCAATGGTCCGAAGGCACTCCGATCGATCATGGCTCGCTCCTCTGCGGTAACCTTACCCCGAGCGTCCATCATCGTGGTGTAGCCAGAGACAGGCCACATGTTGCCGGCATCCTGCACATTTCAATGGCATGAATATCGAATCGGTTATTAAAAGAAAAGAAATAAAGAAAGCATAAATAAGAAGAGAAGGAAGCTTACTATGCTCCTCGTTGCACGATACGAAAAGTGGCTCTCCTCTTCCTCCTGGACTTCCGAGATGCCTGTATGAAGGACAAGAGCACGCTCTATCTCGTACTCGTACACCAAAGAATTGTCGTTGCGACCAGAGGTTGAGGCTACATCTCATGTGACCATGTTGGGTTCATTAACCTCTATTAGACTCATCTAATAATGTTTTATAAATTACTCATGATTTAAATTATGTGGATCTAGTTGCATGCATGTGAAAATAACAAAGATTAAGAAAAAACAATTTGTTCTTACATTGTATATTTCGGTTTATGGGCACAAGTAAGGTCTCATACTTTTACTTGTTCTTGAGCTAATGAATTTATGATGTTCCTGTAACACCCCCAATTATCCGGCCAAGATAATTGAAGGTATCTTCTAGAAATACGTTCTCGGGACAATCTAGGCTTGGTTTTCACTACTTTTCAGCTTGTACCTACAAAATGGTAATGAAAGTACAAATAGCATATTCGGGGCATAAAGTGACATAGAATCACCTAAATGACATAGAAATGCGTGCAGAAATGGACCGTAAAGTCTATATAAAATCCACGCATCACTGGGGGCTGTCCCATCGAGTCATGCAATATACTCGAGTCTACATTCAATCATATTAATCAATTCAATAAAAATACAATACAAATTTAAATTCACATAATATTCTTTCTTCCTTCTTTGCCATTTTCCTGTGACAACGAGAATTGATTTGAGAAATTTTAAAACAACAAACATGCCAAGTCAATGTGAGTACACTTAAGCGATGTTCCATTCTCTTTTGTAGAGTGCCCGAAACTCTGTGTCCATTTACCTTGCCTATTCCATGTCTGGCAATAGAAACCTATTAGCATAACCCGATTTAGGACGAGCATATTTCAATAGATTCTAGGACGAATCCAAGCCGTCTCCTTTTGAATGATCCATCACGAAAGCCAGGCCTATTTCCCACAAAATCACCCCATCTCACGAAAAAGACCGACCCATTTTTCATGAAAGGTGTTAGTCAGACCCAATCAATAAGCAAGGATCAAATGTGAGGCATGGTTCAATACTTCAATGCTACTGGAGGAGGATCCATTGGATTGGAGCTCCACAATGGTTGTGAATTTAATCGTGACCAGGAGTATGAGTAAAAGACTACCCTAAATTGTTCATCAAATACTGACAAGTTGCAAATGTGCCAAAAGAGGTCAATGCCAATTCAAGACCAAAGTATCATTTAAAAGACAAGTTGGCCAAAGTCCAAAGCAATACAACAAAAAATAACGGACTAAAATCCAAGCCCAAAGTAGAGCAAAGCAAAGACGGATCCTGGATTTACAAATCTGAGTTTTGAATCCAAAGAAGCCTGAAATCAGATGCTAAAAGTCAAAGGAAGAATCCCGAGACAGAAGATGTTGATGGTCAGCTAGCACCGTCACAAACCTTTAATACACCCTAAGTCCTTCTCGAGACCATTATAGAGTGATTGCCAGGAATTTTGAGAATCCTCTCAAGCTCATCATGTATACCCCAACCTTTAGGGTCAAGACATGGAAACTTGATCCCGCATCAATTTACCTTCCATTTTTGTGCCCAGACTACATCAAGCCTGAGACCCCATTTTCTTCCACATCACTAACCATAACCCTATCATGCCTTAACTCCACAAAATCAAGCTCCAGAGATTTGTTTGTGCAAAGCCTTTTATTTCCAAGCTCCACTTTCCAAATATCCAAACCATTTTCTCCTTGACCCAGATTCTGAGTCTTCGAATACTTTGCTACCCGGAACTGGACATACCCAATACATCCTTAGGGTTTGCCTTTTATTGTGCTCACTTGACAAGGAAAATAAAGACTTTCGCGTCAGTCTATCTATCTGCATCCATATAAAGTATACGTCCATGTTAGTCTTTGCCATGTCAACCATGTGTCTAGAGCCCTTTAAATCATATAACACTTTTCAAAAGATCAATGTTCGACATTTAACAATTTTGCAAAAAAAAGCTTTCTAAACCTTTATGTTTTTTCGCGCAAGGTTTTCATGCTAATTGCTTACGTGCTAATTGGCTATGTGCCTATTTGTTTCTATGTTTTGCGAATTTGTGTGACCACTAACTATGCAAATAGCTGTAAGAAGCAAAGCTCATTCCAACCGGGGGCTTGGCAAAGCCATCATTTTCCCCAGCGGATATTTTCCAGATTCGAGACAGTTCTTATCAATAGAATCATATTATATTTCCCCCGCAAGAGTCCACTGCCTTTGGCAATTCGACTTCACCTACTGATTACTTCCCCAGGGAGACAAAGACAATTCAGCGAAGACAACTCAGCAAAGATAATTCAGCAAAGACAAGTCAGCAAATGTTTCCCCGCGGAATTCGGCAGTAAAAGCCTTATGTTTCCCCGCGGAGTTCATCTAAGATGTTGTCCTTCAGAAGTTCCCAAACTAGAATCCCCCTCTAGGTTCCTATACATACAAAATGCACAAAAATGCCTCCCAAGCTCTCATGCCTAAACCACAAAGAATAGTCCCTTTAGATTCCTAAATTCCTCGCGCTCTTATGCCCAAAATCACAATATACCTACCTTTTGGTTCTCATACCTGCCTTTTAGCTCTCATACCTATTCTTATGGTTCTCATATCTATCCTTGGGTTCTCATACCATCTTGAAGATTTGGATTCCCACCTCTTAAGCTCTTAGGTTCATAAACCCGGAAATCCTCTTGAATTTCTCACACTCCCTTTAGTTCTCACACTCCCTTTGGTTCTTAGACCAAACTAATTCTTTTTCGGTTCTTACACCCCTTAATTAGCCCTTCGGTTCATATACCCTAACTCTCAGGTTCGTACACCTAGACAATAAAGTTCATATACTTCTATCCCTTAGATCACAATCCTTTAGGATCACATTCCCTTAGAGTTCCTAAACTCCAAACCTTGGTTACTCCTTAAGTTGAGCTTATATTTAGCCCCCTTTTTGTTGATGTTTTCATTTAGGGCCCATACCTTAAGCACAAATTCTTACTCATCTTTTAGGTCTTACCCTCAACTCATATGCACCTCCAAAAACATCTCAGGAAAGAAGTCTCTGGTATGGTTTCTCCTTATGGCTGGCGAGCTTTCTTACGTAGTTTAATGGACTTTAGATGACCCTTGCCGATAGTCGATAGACTCTAAACTGTTCCCGATGACAGGTCCGTGGCATACTCCCCTTGAGTCAACTCGCATAGCCATAGTCTTCAGGTTGTAATCTTCGATTGACCTGAGGGCTATACTTTTACTTTAGCCTTGTCCTAGCCTCAGTCAAAGAGGGCTCAATAGACACCTCGTTTGTGCACCTCATGCTAAACACCCGTTGATGATTAGGCCGCCTGTATAGCATATGATGCAATTTTATGACATTTAGTAAAACTATAATACCCCAATTTATCTAAGAGCCTTTAGCAAGACATTCTCATATAAATAAGGATGTTACCATCTCGGTTTTCCGAGGCAGTGAATAACAAAGTAAAACAAACCAACAGTACTTTAAATAAATTTAAAGAATAGTGGCCTTATTACAATTTACAAACTGAATAACTTAATAAATAACTTAAATTATAAATTCTATCGCAGCGGAAATAAATGAATAATTACATATAATTTAAGTCTGACTAAATATTTAGATAAGTGATCTAAGACTCTAATCCATGTCAATCCTCACAAGCTCCTAGCTCCCAAGTCTATTATCTCAAATACCTGTCTGACAATCTGCTCCCCAATTATTGGTTCATCACAGGTGTTTAGAGAATACATGGTCAACCTCGTGGTTGAGTAGAATAAATACATCAACAATGTAAAACAATATTAATTGAATTAATGCAATGGTAATGAAATGCAAATGCAATACCAATGTTCATGAGCTCAACACCCGAAACTCCCGTTCATCCCGTCAATCTCTGGCCCGGGGTATACCATCACCTCTCCTAGAAACATGTTCCGTCAAACAGCAAGGGGCAATATCAATAATACAACACACCTCTCCCAGAGACATGTCCCGAAGACAGCCTGGAGCAATAATAATATCAATCATCCAGCCTGTATATGGAAATCCAATGCAAGTGCTATGAATGCAAATGATATGCCCATAATAACTCATAATGCAATGTTTGCCAATAATCTCATGATATCTCAACGATATCCAACGCCCCGAAGGCAAATAATAATATCTCGACGACATTCACGCCCCGAAGGCAAACAATAATATCTTAACAATATACAACCGCCCCGAAAGCCAATATTATTTCAATATCATAATTCAACACTCATAATCTCAATATCATAAATTCCAATCTCATAACATCACATTTAATAATACATTGATTGAGTCGATATCCTACCTGTAGCAATCCAATACAAGCTCAAGCAATCCAATGCAACCAAGCGATAGCAATTGTTAACAAAACTCGTCACCTAAATCAATTATTATAATTACACATAATTATAATCCATTCACAATCATATAACTAACTTATTAATAATTCCTTTTAAATAATTATAACTTTGTAATTATGTATCTTTATTAATTACCACCCAACTTTTATAATTCCCAAATTGATAGTTATAAAAATTAATTATTATTGTGATGCGATTCAATACGAACCCGACTCATAAAAATAACCCATCTCAAAGCACTAACTTGACTTCAAAACTAAGACAAACGCCTCGACTTGACAATTATCCAACACGTCACACCCATCCATCCACACGGTTGAACCCGTGTACCATAAGCACCAACACACCCATTCAACCACCTTGAGTCACGACAACAGTGACCCCTCCACCCTCGTCACCACCAGGCCTGACCTCGTCATACGCCACATTAACCACCACGAAACACAACCACGAACTAGGCCCTAACGTTGCCCCAACTGACACGACCATGCCCATGCATCCTTGCTTACCACAACCCCTAAACCGACCCAGAACGCCACCAACAATCCACCACACGACACCCATCAACCACTATTCAACAGGCTACAATAGCCACCACACAACTCGCCCCTAACCCTACTCAACTAGACCCAAAACCCCATCAAAAACGAATACCCTATAGCCCCTGCACAAAACGCAACTCACCCCGACACCCTCCTGAAAAACGTGACAAACCGACACCAACCACCATTATAACCACCACCACCGCGGCCTATGTTGGTCGACCCCTTACCCTGGACAACCCTTGCCTAAGTTTGACCCAAAATCGAGTCTCTAACCCAGTCAAAAATTCAGATTAATCAACCGGTAAAACTAACCCAAAACTGAAAATAATTACCCCAACCACCAGTCAACGGTGGTCAAACCACTAGGTCAACGTCGGTCATGGTTAAAGTCAACGATGATCGAGTCCTACGGTGGTCAATAGTCAATAATAAATATTGAATTACTAAGTTATTAGATGTTTTGTTATCTTAAGACAGAAAGGCAGCTGCTAAGTTTACTATCTTTCTCTTAATTCTCCTTTATTAGTTTTATGTGAGTTTTATGAACACCAAAAGTGTATTAATTCTGCCCTAGCTTCATATTTTTAGATGTTAATTGTCATCCCGATTACAATTAGGAATTTACCATATTAATTATTATATTATTATACTTATTTATTATAATATTTTCATATTATCGCATACTACCGAATCTTCCGAGTACCCTACATCACACGCCTATGGTCATCACCCTACTATATTATCCCGACTTGACTTATTTTATTAATTATTCCCGCCTTGAAAACTAATTACGTAATTTATAAATTAAATAATTATAAACTAATATCATTATAATTAAGTACGTGATAATTGGAATATTCTATTTAATATCTATCGCTGACCAACCCTTAAATAATCCTTAAAATACGGGGTATTACATGGCCAAACCGAAAGAACCGTTCAAACTTTGGAGGACATGCTTAGGGCTTGTGTCTTGGAATTTGGAGGCTCTTGGGAGGAAAGGCTTGACTTCATAGAGTTTTCATACAACAATAGTTATCATGCAAGCATTGGGATGACACTATTTGAAGCTCTCTATGGTAGGAAATGTAGGAGCCCGATATGTTGGGATGATAGTGCGAAGGTTATGGTGTTAGGACCACAAATGGTTCAAGACATGAGTGAACAAGTTCATATTATCCGGAAAAAAATGAGGGCGTCCCAAGACCGGCAAAAGAGTTATGCCGATTTGAAAAGAAGTGATATTGAGTTTGGTGTTAGGGACAAGGTTCTACTCAAGGTCTCACCAATGAGAGGGGTTATGAGATTTGGCAAGAGGGGCAATCTAAGCCAAAAGTTGATTGGACCTTATGAGATTCTAGAAAGGATTGGGGAGGTGGCCTACCGTTTGGCCTTCCCCCGGCCTTGGATCTTGTTCATAACATATTCCGCGTATCCTAACTTAGAAAGTATGTGAGTGATCCTTCCCACATCCTTGAAGCGGAAACCATTGAGTTAAATGATGCCTTAACCTATGTGGAGACACTCAAGGTGATTCTAGACCGAAAAGTGAAGAAGACTAGGCATGGAGAGACAAACCTAGTTAAGGTCCTTTGTGAAAACCATCAAGTGGAGGAAGCCACATGGGAGACCAAAGAATTCATACAGGAGCGCTACCCACACCTCTTTGATCAAGTATGAGTCGGTTACGAGGTTGTAATCTTGTTCTTAGGGGGACAGAGCGAGTACGCTTTTCCAATACTTAGCAACCTCGTTTTCGACTTAATATATATTCGTTAGTATGTATTCGTTAGCTTTGTTAGAAAATGCGAACACCTTGGGTGGCAAAATAACAGTAACTAGAGACCTTATTGAGTCAGAAGTGTACTTCGAGGACGAAGTTCATTTTAAGGGGGGGAAGACTGTAACACATCGACCTCCACTCAGGTCCATAGTCGGACGAGTAGATGGACACTCAGTCGAGTGGGCATTTCACTCGGCCGAGTGGACCAACCGAGTAAGATATAAAAATGGGTTCTGCCGAATTTGCACTCGATCGAGTGAACTGAGTCACTCGACCGAGTATGCATTTCACTCGGCCGAGCAACTCTGCTACTCGAACGAGTATTTTTGACGGGTGGCTTAGTGGATAATTAGTGGTGGTCCCTTGTGAAAGAGACTAATCATGCAAGAAATCTGAATTTTCCTATCCTAAACCCCTCCTTATCCTCTCATAATTCATTATAATACAAAACACAAAATCCTACTACCTTATCCTATCAAAAACATCATCCTTGTTCGTCTCCTTCCTTGTGAGTTCCATTGTTGAAGCACCATTGTCACTATTTGTAAGCTTGGTAAGCATTAACACTTAAGCTCTTCTTTTAGTCTTCTAAACCTTAAAATAATTTTAGATCTAAACCTTGGAGGAGATTTATTTAATTATAAGTTGTAGTATGCTAATTATATAGTTTATGCTATTAAGTTTATGCTATTAGAATATAGTAGTCAAGTATTTGTCTCCCAAATATGTATAGGAGGAGACTTTGTTAAGGAGCATTTCTAGTTGAGCTTGTTGATTGAAGACTTGATTGAGGTAGGTTTCCCTACTTAGTCTTGTTAATTATTTCATGTTGTCATTCATATGTTCATGGCTAGAATGCATTGTCACATGTA
>JAOWBH010175513.1:0-10355 GCA_028566215.1 Silene coronaria
GAAATCTAGAGTTGAAATACAAGTTAAAAGTAGGCAGAAGCATTGGACCATTTTGGAAAGATTAGAGGATTTGGGCGAATCATTGGCTTTTGCGTGCTTTTGTTTTGGTCCTTAGGCTTTTTCTAAAAAAGGTGATACTTCCACCAATCAATGACTTGCAAACTATGCAAACTACACGACGTAAACTTGTGTACAGTGTATTAGATGGTATGGTTTGATTCTAGTCATAAGAGGTCCCATCACTGAAGTAATTAAGAGGTTGATTTCTATATTTTCACCATACTTACAAGTCACATACTAATTAATATTTCTCCATTTGGAGGAAACAGAAGCTCCATTGCCTAATCAATAATACTGAATGAATTAGGTAATAAAGTCATTGTAAAGTCATAAAGAAGAGGAAATAGAGAGAGAATATTAATAGGTTATAAATATAATAGTTAAGTCTCAACCATCACTTTAAGGTTTTGGCTGAAATAGTTACCCAATGCAAAATCGCAACATCTAATAAATATGAACATATCATAATCTCTGAAGGTTAAGAACCCTATAGGTCCAAGTCGTCCAACAATCCCAATTCACACACAACTTTCTCGAATTCCACTAGACTTCCGTAGGGATTTACATAAATTAAAGCAAGATCGTATTTGGGCTGCTAAATGTTGGTCAGAGAAAAAAAAAACCACCTAATGGAACAGTAGAAGTCTCAATCGAACATGGACACAGAATACACAAACAGCAACACAACATAGTCTCTCATATGACGGGGTATTCATTTTATAGCTTAAACGAGTCCAATATTACACAATTTAGATAGATGGGGACAAACTTTTGTTATTCCCTAGATATTATCTTTTCTCTCATCTATGCAAATGGGTAAATACACTAATACTTAACCCGTTTTAACTATAAAACGGATACCTCCGTCTTAAACAAGAACTCGTGCAACATAAAAAGCCAGAGCCCAGAAGTGAGTAAAAACAAGGCAGCAACACTCAACAGCACAAAGAGTGTCGAAATAGAAGTGCTTCAACGTACCCCATGCTAGAAGCAGACCCTTTTTTTAAAGTACAGCAGTCGACTCCGAGTAGACCAAGCTGCAATACAAAAAGCCAGGGATGTCATTAAAAAAAAGTGTTTTCAGTAAAAATAACTCAAAAATAATGAAGGTGGTTTGTTTTTTGTGAATATGTTCTCCCTCCCTTCAAATTCAAATGCTCTATAATTTCGAATGTCTCTTACAGAAACAGTGGGACCAAGGCATTTGGATTTTAAGAGATGGAGCATAACTTTATCAATGGACTTATTCTCGTGCAGGAGTTACTCGAGTATTCGACAGCAATAGTGGCTACTGGATTATGCAGTGCGAGATTTTTTATTGCTGATCTGAACTAGAGTATCTCAATACCCATAAACGGACGTATGTATGAAGCAGCAGTTGAAGCAGCTCTGAGTACAAATTCTATGGTATGTATGGGCTGACGGACCAGCACTTCACTAAATTCAAATTCATCATGCTCAGCATGAGAATCACGACTTTCTTCACTTTAAAGTGGCATGTATGTCTTACCTTGTTGCCTCTCATTAAAAACCAAATTCTACAAAATTGGGTAAGAACTCCTACAATTCTGCAAATAATTAGATTGGTAGGGGAACAAATGCCTCATAAACTTACTCTTTGGTGCTGGTATTTCAAAATTAAAGGCTCTGGGAGCAGCATCCAAAGCACAGAGCCACAGAAACGAGTGCAGGTAACAACAGTTCCTTCTGTCGGACAAGAAGAAACAAGACGTGATCAAAGCATGGACACATTAGTGGTAAATATTTCTCAGTTATCAATTCAAGGACAAGAAAGAAAATGGGGAATAGAATCACCTGGAACTGTCTTCTGACCGGGGAAAAGCCGATTTTTAACCAGTTCATCAGTAGTGCTCACGAACATGTAGATCATAATGTTATATAACTCAGCTTTTGAGCCAGTGCACCGCTTCATAATGAAAAAGTACAAAAAGATGGCCGAACAACAGGTTTAAGAAAGCCATCTGAGGAATAGATTGAAACCTGTAGCTAAAAAAAAAAAAAAAACGCAATCACAGCAAATTATTAGAGAACAGTAACAAAGAGTTGATGCAAAAGAATATATACAAAAAATCAGAAAAACAGAAAACAGAAACTAGCAGTTTTGTGCTTTGAAAATTCTTCCCATGATCATCCTAATAACAAATTTGGAACAACATGGCACAATCTCATACATACCACGCATCCACACAACTCCTGTAGAACATGTCATTGAAATCACCGTACAATACAGGATCTGCACCAAAAGGGTATGCATCCCTTACTTTCATCAAGCAGTTGGTTGTTGAGTCCCTGCAATGAGCTACAACTGGTTAATGCAACATGATAAGAACACAAAACTAACAAACCATTGTGTTCGAAAGTATTATCCATACTTGCAGTAAAGATCACAACATATGCTGACTGACCGAACAATGGAAAAGGGGCTGAGAAAAGCTAATTATAAATTAAGCCAGTGTAAATTGAAAAAATTGTCATCATCAAAATGACATATCAATATCTCCCAGTTTCTGTTAAAAAAGCATGAAAATCTGGGTCAGGCTATTAACCATTAGAGTTATAAATGGATTAAGAAAAAGAGTAACCAAATTACATTAGCTATTGGATCTCCAAAAATGAAATAAAAATTTGGCAAAACACGCCAGTTTTAAGACTCTCGTAAAAGATGAGACTTGGGTATGTCTTATCAGTACCCATTACCCAGGGCTAGTCCTAAGGTGTCTATGTTGTGTTATATACCTCAGTTAAGAATGACAGTCACATAATCGCATAGGGTGGTTCCGGAAGGCCAACAGAGAAGACTATAATAATACACACTTGGGACGACATGAAGGGCTGCGTTATTGTAAGTAACATCCTATCTAGTAGCCTAGTTGGGATAGTGTGAGTTGACACATGACTAAAGCACTAAACCGGCCACCCATGGGAGACAAAACTAGCCCTTGAGTGACTAAGATTTGGTGGTGCCTACCGTAACCCATTTTCACACTTTGCATGGGGTATCCATTTTCACACTTTGCATGGGGTATCCCTCAAAGGAGAAAAGGTTGTAATACGAACTCAAGACACCTTCATAGGGCACAGAGTCTGATTTGAATAAACATTTTTAGGAACCATACATCTTCAGGTTCACATTGGCGGTGGAGATAACAATTGATGCATAATCAAACAATAAAGTGGTTTATGAAGCCATCTTCTACTCCTCGAATGGTGTCGTAGCAGTATGCCTAATGATCACTACTCGGATAAATCAAACACTCAAGTGCCACAAAAATCCTCCTAGGGTTACTCTGAAATGGTGGCTACAACCAAAACTAATTCTAACACAGTCGTCTGAATATGAAGGCTATAATTCCATCCTGAAACAGCTTTTTAGGCCACAGTGCCAGAATCGATTGATCGGAGGAACCTAAAGGCATGTGATGAAGTTGCAGACCGCATTTGAGTCCAAATGATGAGACATCTATGCCAAAATATGTGCACTGAAGCACCTAACAGGATGTGTCCTGATTGCGCAGTTAGTGGCACTGAACAGTTTTATGGTGTTTGGATACTCAAAACATAAGATCTACATTGCAAAACACTTGGTCTATGATTTGGCCACCCCGTGAAAAGCTTCACTTAATTCATTTCACAGCTTCACAGTTTCAGGCACGAATTCCAGCACCGATACCAGACTATTACCAAATGCTTTCAAGGCTCAAATCAAGAAATACAAATTAGCTGTCCACACACTCATTTTGGAATGTGTTAAGATTGCTTCCGTGTTATAGGACCATTTAGACAAAGTATAAGGCAAGGTTGAATACCCTAACAAAGATATCTCTCTCGTTCTGATTCCAAAATTACTGGAGCTTAACATCAAATACTCCAAGATAGATTTACATACACACCCGATTCTTTAAATTCCAACATGTTTTGGGCCCCCAGTGTGAGCATAAATTCAAAGGAGGTGGTGGTTGTGGCCGTGATTGGTATGAGTTGAGGTTGTAAACATCAACTCCTACTGAAGGCATTTCTCCTTTCCAATTCTTGCCTAGGTGAATTCTTTACCATTTCAAATAAGACAAGTAGTTAAATAAGCAATTTCGCCAGTCATTTTGTAGCGTAATAATAAAGAAATTACAAATATTGTCATGACTTCCAGTTCTTTTAATCCGAATAAACTCACTATCAATGACTGTTCAGAAAAATATGCCACTTATATTACATCCAATGCAAAGAGACACAATACATGTTTCCTGCATGGCTCTGCACTTGCACCAATGAACAGTAAGGAGTAAGGACAATAGGTTTCAACTATCATCACAACAGATTTGAACAGCTAGCTTCCTTCCCTCCCTCCCTCCCTTCTACACGCTCTACAGTCTACATACCCACTCAATCGGCAGCAGCACGGTCAACAGCAAAGGTTGATTTAAAATTGGACCAATAAAAATAGCTAGGCAATCCCACTTCCGCTTGGTTTACACTTGCTGATATCCAAAATTCTCGAATATTCTCCTCAGAAGCCATAAAGGAGCTATAATCCTCCGAAATAGACATTTGTACTATGAAGCACTGTTTAAGCGAGAGCTCAGACATGTAATTCTAGGCTAACTCTAACACCGTAACAAGCTATGTTGCTATTAAAATATGCCAGCTACAGTAGCATCAGAATCATCACATTCCTCTTTCTCGCCTAACAACTATCCGTTCCTTATATAATTCATTGATTTGTCCTCACTTAACTGAACTACGTAAGCTAGCTACTAAGAAAGACGCAATGTGAGCAAAATCATTGCTGTGTAACGCTTGAACTCCGATAAATTCAGTTCAGTAGCATTTAACGATTACTACACTAGCCTTCCTAATACGAAGTCAATTACTTTACAGAAACAACAATCTAACTCAACAAATTTTACTGTCAAAATCATTAACTCAGGCAAACACACTAAATTTACGGACTCATTCCGCGATTATCCACACATATATCCATAATATACAGTTGATTACTTCACTAAAACAATTAAACAGCAATTTAACTCCACGAGTTTTACGAAAAACCTCAATTATCATACAATCATACACTATTAAATCAAATCAAATCATTAAAACGAAAATAAAAAATACATCTCGAACAAATTAATTCCGAAATTCGATCAATGTTGAGCAATTGAAAACGAAAATTCACTATTAATACAAGTTAAAGATCAATTATATGAGCAAAAACTAAAACAATCGAATAATTAAAGAAAATCAACGAATTTGAATAATGAAGAAATGGAGAAGAAAAGAGAAGTAATACATCGTTGAATAGGATAAGAGACGGAGAGAGAAGAATCGAGAAGGATGATGCGTTGGAAGTAAGTGCATTGTTGCCGCCATTGTTGTTGTTTGAGCACCTCGCTTTCGTGTACTAGGAGTACTACTTCGTCCGATTTCAATAAACTTATTTACGCGGCACACCAAATCAGTCGGAGCGGGTTTTGGGTCGGGTCGGGTCATTCTCGAGTCATCAATTATTGGGTCATTTCGTTTTGGTCGCTATTGGATGACTCTTGATAATTTTGGGTCATTGGGTATTTGAGTTGGGTCACTTTTTAAGTCGGTCAATTTGAATCTATCGTGTTATTGTCAAGTTGGGTTATTTTGGGGTTTAGGGTCACATTATTTTTGTCTAGAGATGGAAGTGGGTCCTGTCTCGTGCTGACCCATCATGCTAGGAGAAAAAAAAAAGGCTGTCAATGTACGGCCCATGGCGTGTTGTGCCGTGCTGGGATGTATTGTGTTGAAATGGGCCATGGGCCATGGGCCGTCCTTAGGCATGCCAGCCCAACTGCCCACGTGCCCACTTCAATCTCTACTACTATTAGCTCTATAATTAAGAGTATCGATTTTTTTTTTCTTTCGGCCTTTGTTTATGTATAAATTATATACAACAGCATCATCAACAAAATTACCCCAGTGCCTCAATGACTCCCGCAAATTGCGGGGTAGGGGAGGTTGGATGTACGCAGTCTTACCCTTGTGTTAGCAACACAAAGAGACCGTTCACGGATGACATAAGATGAAAATTACGTCGAAAACTACATTGAATGACTGGTACTTCATAGAAAGAAGTGCAGTCACTTTAGTGAGCCATTTTGCTTTATTCCATCATAATCCGAAGCTAAAGAGTAACTAATCTTTGACTTCATAGAAAAATGGAAAAATGTACAAATTATATACATATATGAGAAATATAGAAAATCAAATATCTTTTCAGAAATCTTAGAGTGTTCTTCAATCGTTTACGAATCACCTTATTTAGGAGTAATAAAAATAAAAATGACCTTTTAATCTTTTATACTTCCTTCGTCTTATTCATTTGTCTATCTTTTATATTCTTTGTGAGAAATATTTTAATCAAAGATAAACAAATTATTATACCGTGTCGTGCTGGACCGTGCCAATACTTCATTATCATTTGCTTGTAGTTGTTGACTTCTTTAGTCAAGTTCCTTTTCTTCTTTTCAACCAATTGCTCAGCTTTTTAATTTCAGCAAGGTTCAAAATCCCCTTTTATACTAAAAGATAAACAAATTATTGTGCGGTGTCAATTCCCTTTTATACTAAAAGAGTAATAAATCTTCAATTTTCACGCTTAATTTTTCCGTCTAAGTGACACTCTATTATAAAATACTTGCCTTCTAAATAATTGATTTCACTATCTATTTTGTCTTATACAATAATTTAACTCCTAATTGATTATATAACATAAATATTAATAGTAATTATGGTCACAATTTTTTCCATAAATTATTGTTTATCTTTTTTATTTGGTTTAAACCGGGGTGTTCACTATCGACAACAGTGTATAATCCCCTCGCCGCGGATGCTCTCACGAAGAGGTAAACGGCTGGCCAAAGAGTTTGCTTCATTCCCATGGGCAGGGAACGATCCTCTGACGTCATGGTTAAGGATGAAGTGAGCAACCACTACACCAAACCCATTTGATTATTGTTTTGCTTTTTTTATGAACAAAGCAAATTCTAACTATTTTCAAAATGAAATAAATATAATTATTATAAAATGCTCTAAGATTTCTCTCTAAAAAAATCCACGCTTTTGCGCAGGATCTACACTAGTACTTCATCATTTGCTTATAGTTGTTGACTCTTTAGTCAAATTCATTTTCTTCTTTTCAACCAATTGCTCCCCTTTTTAATAATTTCAACAAGGTACAAAATCTTAAATAGTGTAATACTGTAGAATACTTGAATACTTTGAAACTATTTTCTGTATAATTATCAGCTTTTTTGCATATTATGTGTTGAATTGTGAATAGGCCATTCGTGTATCACACAGAAACTAGGACCATGTTTTAAGCCACTTTGTTGTTTTAAAGTTAGCGGCTCTATATATCTACAAGCATGTTGCAAAATAGTGGAAAGACATGAATACATGATGCATTATCCTAAAGTACACCTAAACACTTATGTCAATGAATAAGAAAAGTTTTTGAATTCAAGTCATAAGAAGTTAGTAGTGTTAATTTAAGAAGAAGAGCTTTACCATCTTAATGGTTCTATCCAACTCGAATTCAGACTAAACCGGATGATATAAGTAGGCAAAAAAAAAAGATACATTATGTTAAAGTAATATAGTCCATAATAAACATCGCTCACTAAATGCTCAATTCATGGAATATACCACCAGATGTACAAGTTGTATGGTGTAAAATCCGAGCTTTTTAATAAAGTATTCGAGCTTTATTTTAAAGAATATGAATTTTATTAGAAAGTATCTGAACTTATCAATCTACACATTAAAAATATGAATTTTGAATAAGCTCAAGAAAAACATATATAAGCTCAGGTAGTTATACCTTGGTTGTATAATGTTTTATATACATCTGGTGGTATGATCCTATTTGTAGAATTTGGGACTGTTAGAGGATGCAAGTTAGGCTTCCGGGTTACGGGTGATGTGTAATTGAGATTTGAGAGTTCGGTTAAAATAGTCTTTACCTTTATTTAGAAAAAAAAAAAATTGATCTTAACTCGGGTTAGATATCTAACTATAGTCTTAAACATGTGCAACTTTGACAATGAAACAATAAAGACTCCGACTTCAACCTCAAATCAATGAGTCAACGACGAATTCGACTCAACCTCAACTGCATTCATTATATATACGATCCAAACTTATTCTCGTATTTTATTTTCGTCACACACATACCTACCCAACCATGTTGCCATCATTCTAAGATTCGGTTATTTTGAATTTAAGGTCATTTTCTTTAAGTTCCTTTCAGATTTTATAAGCTTAGTTCAGATCCTATAAGTTCAGTTCAGATCTTATAAGTCATACAAGTTCAACTCTTATAGGTTTAGTTTTTTTTTTAGGGGAAAGATCGATTCATTAAACAAAAACCATACGGCATCTACAATAGACGTCTAAAAAGACGAGATACATTAATGTTGAAATCAAATAAAAACCCATCTTTCACGAAACAAAGATCTCCAATTTGATAATAAGACGCTTCTGCATGCCCTCTAAACCACCGTTGTTTCTTCACACTGCCCAAAGCGAGGGGATCTTCAGATCTGAAGAAGTTTTGAGAGAGATGAGTTTTTTCTTATCTAACGGCATGTACCCGACGATCTGACAGTAGCTGCATCATCATAGGAGAAACAAAGAAGGCGTCGATCCATAATGGGAGATAAACCCACATAATGTGGGAGCAAACCCACCATAAGTGGGGACAAAACTCTCCAACAAGGAGAGGACAAAATAACAAACAAGAAAAGGAAAGGAGGGAAACAATATATAACATGGAAAGAAGAAAGACCGCCACCGTCGATCCAACCGCCACTACCACCAAGCCCAAAGACCATCCCTCTCATTAAACTCTCAGCCACCAATAAAGAACCAAATCAAGACAAGCTCACAAACAAATCAAAAGAAGAAGAAGCAGGTGGGCTAGAGATGATTTTACACATGCATTATTGATGGTAAAGAGATGAATCGTCGGAGATCGGCCTCAGAGAGGCCAAATCGCCAGCGTTAGAGGGGGTTAGAAAGGGGTGCTATACGAAGGAGGGTGGGTGGGGGAGGGGGGGATGCGGCGGAGCAAGAGGGTTAAAGTTTGGGGTTTTTTTTTGGTTATTTGTTTGTGGTTTTTAGATAGGGAAAAGAAGAGAGAAGTTTTAAATAATATTAAATAAAAAAATAGGTTTAGTTAAGATCTTATAAGTTCAGTTCAAAAAAGTTCAGATCCTATGACTATATGAGGCTATGTTATTTTAAACTGAAAAGAGTTTAGACTTAATGGAGTCGAGCGCAACTGAACTGAACTAAATGGAGCAGAACTTAACTAAAGTAAGAGTTAATTTGAGAAAAGATGAGCTTAACTAAAGCAAACTAAATAGAGCTAAGTTGATCTGAAATAAGCTGAAGTTAAATCCAAAAGAACATGACTTAAATTTTGTGAAGAGATGAGCTAGACTAAACTGATCTGGACTAGTATACCAATGGGTTACGAGACCAGGCAGGAGAGGACAAGAGATATTTTATGAACATCAGATGTTGAATTAATTCACACGTGCCAATAATGTTGAGCTATTTACATTTGCACCTCCCAAAACCCACACGGTGATGATTCGACCGCATGTTTAGCATACGTCGCAGACTTGCGATTTTATGAAGTTTTGTAAATCAGTCAATAAATGGTTACTCAAACACTCATGTCAACCCCTTAGTCTCCATCTACGTGCCAATACGGTCGACTTAACTTTAAGTAGAGTAAGTTCGGAGACTGGTTCAAAAACCGTCTCCATTTTCAGATCCCGACTCATTCCGAATAGGAGTATTCTAAAAAAACCATCGCCTAATATATTTATAATAATAAATATGACGTAAATATCTTGTCTTGCAGAATAAGTAAAGAGATATATACTCTCCACCCTTTATGTCCGCTTAAATTTTTTTTTGCTGAGTAGGGAACCCTCCAGGAAGAAACATACCTAGTGTTGCACCTTTTCGAAATACTAACCTAAAGAACCGAAAGAAAACCCCATTTAAGCCTAAAAACTAGCTTTCGTCTTAAAGGAAGGAAAGAGGTGTTAAAAGAGGCCATCATCTGTAAGAAGAAGAGGCAGCCGCTCCTTGTCCTCAATTCCAGGTTAATTCATTCTTGGTTTAATTGTGGTTCCCGTTGTTATCATGCATAATATTTTAGGCTTCTTGTTTTTTGCTTTTTCTTGCTTCAACATTTATTTATTTAAGTCTACCTTACCTATAGAGGTCAATCT
>JAOWBH010175524.1:0-10354 GCA_028566215.1 Silene coronaria
GAAAAAAATTAATTATTGATTTAAAATGTAAACAAAAAATAAGAAACTTCCTACATTAATGCTAACTAAATAACTAATCATAGTTATCTTGAATGTTTAATTGCCAAATTACTCCCAAATTCACCCACCCAACCCTAACCCTACGTGGCAAGTCATTATTGGCTAGTGTATGGAAATTCCATACACTAGGTGTATGTGTAGCCTTTTCGTACTTACATCATTAAGTAGTTAGTGTTAAGATTACATATATCTTGTGAATATTGTTACTATCTTTTCCTTGTAAAATTATATTTCTTGGAATCTTATTAGTTGTCATATCTTTTGTAATATTTGCATATCTAGGGTTAATTTATAGCTTTCATCACTAGTACAAATATTAGTCTTCTTATAAATAAAACGTAAGCTTTCAAGCTAAATCGTTTCTCTTACATGGTATCACGAGAACATTGATTATCCTTCGAAACTGACATTCAATGTCGCTTCCTCATACTCTCCCCAACAAGGACAAACCGTCTCGACCTTTCGTCACCATTAATGTCCACTCTGTTGATAAATTCGATAGATCGAATTATCAACAATGAAAACTACAAATTACTTCTCTCTTAATCGGTTACAACCTTTATGGCTATGTTGATGGCTCCTTTCCACGTCCTGCCGCCACCATTAAGGAGAAAGACAAAGACTTCATTTCAAACCCTACATATGCTACTTGGTATCGAAAAGACAAGCTGCTCTTCGGTGCCTTGGCCGGTACTCTTAACAAAATCATTTCCTCCCTTCTTACCCGTACCACCACTTCAAAAGAACTATGGGACACATTATCCACCACATATGCCCTCCCGTCTCGGGGCCACATCAAACAACTTAATTAAGAAATCCGTCACACAACCAAAGGTTCCCTATCAACTTCTGATTACATGAACTCCATTAAAACAACCACTGATGAACTTGCCATACTCGGTCACCCTGTCTCCACCGAGGACATCACTGACAATATTCATTGAGGGTCTTGATGATCCTCACTATCAATCTGTCATTGACGCTGTCAATGCACGCGACATCTCTATATCCTTTACCGAGTTTCATGAAAACTTATTAACAAAGAACTAACTCTACGCATCCATGACCAGGCCTCTCCCACTATCTTCCCTGCCACGGTCAATGTTGCCTCTTCTTATTCCCGCCCTTACTACAAAGCCAAATATACTCCTGTTCCTCAACCTACCACCACCCTGCCTTCCGCTGAAACTTAACCCAACCAAAATCCAAAGAATCCCTAACGTGGGCGCTTCCACTTGTGCAACACACATGGCCATACGCTCGTCTTTTGCCCTATTTTTAGGAGCCTTTATCCCTTTAACTCTGTCCCGCGTCATAGAAAACCCGTTCCATCCCCTCAAGTTTAAACTGTCCTCCTACTAACTCTCAAGGCCACTGCCTCCTCCTCGTCAGTGGCTAGTGGACAGTAGTGCCTCTCACCATGTTACTAATGATCTATCCAGTTTATCCTTGCACTATGTCTCTGATGGGACGTAAAAAATTGTGATTGGTGACGGCTCAACCTTGCCAATTACTCAAATTCGAATCCTATTCTATTTTCACTAAATTTCACCCCCTTATAGAAAATCAATTCTCAACTCAAATAAAGACACTCTATTCCGACAATGGTGGCAAATTTGAAAAACTTGCCCCATACCTTGAGACTCACGACATTTCCCACCTCACATTTTCTCCTCATACTCCCGAGCACAACGGGTATGCTGAACGTCAACATCGAAATAATATTGTTGACACCGGTCGTGCTCTACTATCTCACCCTTCTATGATTCTCACATAATATTGGTCTTAGGCTCTCAAAATTTATGCCTATCTTATCAACTGTCTCCCTAACCCAACACTCTCCTACTCGTCTCCCTATGCCACGCTCTTGGTCATGCTCCCAAATACCACAATTTACGAAACATTGGGAGCCTTTTCTACCCTTGACTTCGTCCCTACTCGCATAAAAAAATCGACCCAAGGTCTATCCCGTGTGTTTCGTCGATTATTCCCTCACCCAACACTCTTACATATGCCTTAATCCATTCACCAATCGAGTATACTCTTCCTGTCATGTTCTCTTTGTGGACTTTGTCTATCCATTCCGCACCTCCCCTCTTTCGTCCTCTCCAAGGCTAACCATTGATCAGTGGATCGACATGTCTTTACCGGTACTTGTCGAACCCATCATCTCCCCTGCCCTACCCCTGGCCGAGTCCCGTGAACCAACCCCTCATGACTCCCTTGTCGAGCCTACATCCACCTCTCCCACTCACCAACTCGTCCTCCACACCCCCCTGGATTCCTATGCCACTCGAGCCTCGTACAACATTTACAAACCTCATACCCATATGAACCTCTCGGCTAACCTCGATCGTCCCAAGCCTATCTCCGTCGTCAAAACCGCCATTTTATTTCCTGTCTGGCATGGTGCCATGAAAACCCAGTTTGATGCTCTTCTGCCCAATCACACTTGCGATCTTGTCCCCTCCTCGCCTACCCAAAGACATTGTCAGTTGTAAGTGAGTTTTCCATACCAAATACAACCCTGATGGCACACTTGACAAATATAAGCCCCACTTAGTTGTCAAGGGGTTTCAGCAATGCCCTGGTCCAGATTACACTACTGAGACTTTTAGCCATGTCATTAAACCGGCCACATTTCGAACCTTCTTGAGTCTTGCTGTTATGAACGGCTGGTCACTTCACCAATTCGATGTCAATGATGTCTTTCTCCAAGGCATGCTTTCTGAAACTGTCTTTATGGCACAACTGCCTGGGTTCGTTGACTCGTCGAATCCTACACATGTGCGTCGTCTTCGTAAAGCCATTTATGGTCTTAAGCAAGCCCCGAGTGCTTGGTACAATGAACTCCGCAGCCTTCTGTTGTTGACTTTATTGCATCGCTTGTCTCTTGATTTTCTCTCACAGATATCGGCTTTCTGTCCTACTTTCTTGGTGTCGAAGTTCACTCTCACTCGACTGGGTTATTTTTGATACAATAAAAGTACATCACTGTCCTTCTTGATCGTGCTGCAATGTCAAATTCGAAACCCGTTTCTACTCCCGCTGGATCCCTCGACAAAATTATCTATCCTTGAAGGGGATTCACTTTCTGATCCCACGTCATTCCGTACACTCGTGGATGGTTTACAGTATCTCTCCCTCACTAGCCCAGACTTAGCATATACCATCAGTTAGTTATCTCAGTTTATGCACTCTCCCACCTCGCTACATTGGGCTACCCTGAAGCGACTCCTTAGCTATCTCTTTGGTACCGCTACCATGGGTCGTGGCTTTAAAAGTCATCTACACTTTTGCTTCATGCATTCTCAGATGCGGACTGAGCGGGTGATCAAGATAACTTCCTCTCAACATGTGCCTACATTGTTTATCTCGGTCGTAATCTGATTTCATGGAGCTTCAAGAGGCAACGCACTATCGCTCGTTCTTCAATTGAGGCCGAGAATAGGTTAATCGCAAACACCGCTGCTGAGCTATCATGGCTTCAAAATCTATTTCAGGAACTTCATATTGTCCTGCCCTCAACTATTACAATTTATTGCGACAACGTTGGTGCTACTCACTTAAGTGCCAATCCCATTTTCCATCCGTGAAAAGGTGCAGTCCGGCACATTAAAACGGTAGTTTGAAAATATAAAATTTAAATTTTGACTAATAAATTAATGTTTTCACTTTTAATTATCCGGGTAAGACTTATTTTGAGGTCCAATTGACTAAAATTTGAACTTTAAAGATGCATGGCTCAAAGGTAAAGCATTGAATTCCGAGTATTAGCGTCAAATCAAAAATTAAATATTCGTTTATAAACCATGTTGAATAATGAAAATTGAAAATTCGCACATTGCGGGTTACCACGGTTAAAAATGATGATAAATTAGCATACGCTTTCACAAAGCTTTTATCACGCGCTCGTCTGCAAATGTTAATCTCCAAGATTGGACTTTCGCAACGGTCGTCCATCTTGTGGAGGAATGTTAAGATTACGTAAATCTTGTGAATATTGTTACTATCTTTTCCTTATAAAATTATTTTCCTTTTAATCTTATTTGTTGTCATATCTTTTGTAAAATTTGCATATCTAGGGTTAGTTTATAGCTTTTCATCACTTGTATTAATATTAGTCTTCTTATTAATAAAATTTAAGCTTTCAAGATAAATCATTTGTCTTACAGGTGAGGGAAATCCTAGGGATAACTTTCATGACCGCAAGTTGTACTACCAAAATATGCTAAAAATCATAATTAACATTCTAAACTGCATTTGGTATAGTTGAACTAACTTAAATAATGCGGTCTAGATTTAAAAATTATAGCTTGTACTGAGGCAATGACAATGGATGCATGAACCCCATAATATCCGAAGGTTATAAAAGGTGTCTCTGTGTCCCTCACCAACATTGTAACTAGCAACGAGCACAACTTGTAGGCTATCAGTATTAGCAATATCTAACATACGGGGACCCCTAAGAGGTGGTTGTGGAGGGTGAAAAGAGGAGATGGATGAACTATTATCTTCAAACGGAAGGAATACATTACATAAGTGAAGAAGTTGGTAACTATTGTCCCTTAATGGATGGTCTATTACATTTTAGAGCTGGCAGAGTTGGTCTGATCCAAAGAATTTGGCAATTTATCCGAAAAACGATCCGATTGAATGCGAAAATATACTGAACCGAAACCGACCTGGAGGTAATCAATAAATCGAGACGACTCAAAATGATATGACCCGGACCGACTTATAATTCGGCACGAAACCCGATTCACCACAAACCGCACATGATACGAACATAAACGACTTATAACTCGACCCTAGACCTGTTTTAACCCAACTCATAGTGGATAATTTTTTAATAAGATAACCTAAAATTTTCTTGTGCTTTTTTTGTTAATAATTTTATTAAAAATATTAGTCATTTTATTTTGCAAGACTAAATGTAATCTCAATATAAAAAGTTCTGAAATGTTAGTGCTAGTAAACTAAGTACACCATTCTTGGCACGTGGAACAAGGTTGTTGCATTCGGAATATGAAGGTGGCGTACATTTGATAACGTGACAACTTGAATAACGTTTTAAGTGATGATGCGGCAGTTTTACAATGTACTAAAGACGTTAAATCGCGATTATTGGTTGATGATAACAACATTAGAATAAGACTAGAAGTGATGAAATGTGGTATTGAGTATCAAAGATTTTTGTGAGTCGTCTTGGAAGGTTGTGTGAAGCATACGAGTTAAAAGTAGTTTCAGAATGTAAGGTTTACTATTGAAAGAGTTTTTGTATGAACCTTGTAGCTCATAGTTAGAAACTTAAAGGTGAGATTAGGTGATTACTGTATGTTGTTTGATTGCCCTCTTAAATCTTGGAAAGTAGAACTTTCCATGAATTGATTAAATGTGATGTTGTTTGTTTACTTATGTCATGGGAATTAGAACTTCCTAAGGAACACCAATTCCTCCATAATTAAGAAAGTCAATTACCTAGCCCCCTCGGTAAGTGCAAATCCCCACATAAATTCACTTCTCATATGACAACCAAATAATATTTTTCCAATTCACATGAATTACTAATTCATATGAATTTACGTTTCTAGAAACTTTATCTTCCCATAGTGAGCAAACAACCCCTAATATGTCACAAAAAACAAATACTTTTGTCGACTATTTGTCTGTTTCGATTAATAACCATCTTCCGAGCACATTAAAACGGTAGTTTGAAATTATAAACTTTAAATTTTGCCTAAAAAATTAATGTTTTTACTTTTAATTATCCGGGTAAGACTTATTTTGAGTTCCAATGGACTAAGATTTGAACTTTAAAGATGCATGACTCCAAGGTAGAGCAATGAATTTCTATTATTAGCGCTAAATCAAAAATTGAATATTCGTCTAGAAAGCCTGTTAAAAACTGAAAATTCGTCCTGTCGCTAGGTCTAGTTTTCAAACATTTCAAATATTTGATGTAACAACCACGGTGTAAACACTTCGTTCTGCACCTCCCGCCAAACACCTAGTGATGATTGGGCCGCATGTTTAGCGTATGTTATGATTTAATGATATTTGTTAAAACCGCCGTTAAGTGGTAGCTCAAATAGTTGTTTCCACCCCTTGGTCGTCATCTACGCGACGATACGGTCGTTTTGACAGTAATAAGAGTCCTTTTGGAGTCCAGGTCAAAAACCGTCTTCATTTTCTGATACCGTCTCAACCCGTCTCGAAATGTTCTAGCATTCCGTCACCGAATAATATTTTAATATAATATTTCGGCATAATATCTCACCTTGCGGAATAAGGAAGCCGTTATCTTTCTATTTCCATAATCTAAGCGTCAAGATCTTGCGTGATGAGCAGGAAACCACTGGGGAGATGACGCAGCAGGGGTTGCACCTCTTTGAAGAGCCGCAACACTGGCTGCGCTTTCTCTTGGGCTTGTTTCCTGCTTTCCAAAACTCTACCTCGTGATAAGTATAAATAGAGGTCTTCATATCTCGTACTTTTCACGCGAGTGTCCGCCCTTCTCTTCTCTCTTTGCATTCTAGACCATTGCTCTTGCTTTTTGACATCAACACGCTTGATCTATTCGACCACATTAACTCAAATCCATTCGAGTACCCATCACGTTTTGCATGACCGACCCCCTAGACCACTACACACCGATTTAATCAACAACATTAATCAATTTTAAATTCTTTGTTAAGCAAAGGCATTATCACCTACATCTAATCAAGTCGAGTTACCCCTAAAAAACGATTTTAGTTCAAACTCGTACCATTAACATGTATGTCTGAGGGTGTAAATCCCAACTCTTGTAAATGGTAATTTTATTTTGCTGTATTTTTGTTGTTTACGTCACATAGATGCCAATTAATCACCTTTTTCTTATTTAAAAACCGTTTAAAGCCATTCTTTACGAAGTCAGCAGAGGTTCTGGCTGGAAAAGAAACGCATCAGTGAATGCGTCTTCTAGAAGGAACGCAGGATAGGCTGCGCCTCTTCTAGAGGCTGGTTGTCCTCTGATTCCTCCTTCTTCGTTCTCGAATTTTTCCCGATTTCGTACGTTTTTTTATTTTCTTTTTTCCTTCCTATTTCCGTTCATCTTTTTATTTTATAGTTTTAAAACCTTGTTTCTTTAATTCCTTTCGACGTTAAATCATTAATAATTCGATAACAATCGGTTTCGCACATATATCAATTCCGGGTTCGAAGAGTTTGATTTTCCATATTGAATTTCTTCAATTCGACTATTGTACAGATTCCAAGCTTTATTTTCATCTTATAATCTTCATTCTTTAATTTGGTATAAACTCGGTTTTGCTTAATTAGTAACTTGTAATTTGTATAAACCAGGTAAATTCATCAATTCTCGTATTAATTCCGACTTGTACCACCTAGAATGCATGTTTAGGGTCTCGTACATATTTTTCCACATTCCAAAATTCATTAAATCGCTTATTTCGAGTATTAGATAGTAACTAACCGGTTAAGATAACCCAATGAACTTAACGGATTGCGATTCTCACTTTCACAGACATAATCCAACCCGAGAACAGACGCACCAAGAGATGCACCTCTTCCAGAGGACGTATCACTGGCTGCGCCTGTTCTGGGCTGGCTTCTTCCTCTGAACTCTAAATTGCTCAACTTAATTCTAATATCTCGCATATAATCGACTAATACGTACTAATATCACTTAATATTCCATGTTATTTCATCACTTTATTTATTTTATTTATTTTGTTTGTTTTCTTTAATTTATTTTATTCTTTTTATTTCTTTAATTCTTTTCAAAACCCCTTTTGGCATCCTTGTGACGTAAATACGCCATATTTGAATTTTTCTTGTATTTATTCCTCACGTTTTATATATATTATATCTCTTGTTACTCACATGTAATGAATGTAAATCCCGGTTCGACCACTAATTCCTATTTGCTAAAATCACCGACGTAGGTTGATAATTCACATGTTTAAAATAATTTTTGTTGCATAGCATGCATATAACCGACAATACATCAAATATTTATGAACTTCCCAATCATTAGTAGAGGCTGCTATCGAGGCGGGCGGGGTTAAGTGTTCAATTAAAGAGCTTCCTAACACGTACCCTCGCCCTTTACTTGGAATCTTCGTGAACATCCGTGTTCGCGGGCTTACGAGAGTCATTCTAGACATAGAATACTAAGGGTGACGAGTTCT
Organism: Silene coronaria; assembly: GCA_028566215.1. Classification (NCBI taxonomy): domain Eukaryota; kingdom Viridiplantae; phylum Streptophyta; class Magnoliopsida; order Caryophyllales; family Caryophyllaceae; genus Silene; species Silene coronaria. Next base: position 8,256 of record JAOWBH010175524.1, read on the forward strand.
TGGTATTCATGTCACTACTTTGTGTTTTGATATGACATGAAGTATTCGAACGGTTCCAATTTTCCACAAAAATTGTCACCAATGTACGCAATGGGAACGAGAAATCAATGCATGAGTGCAAGATGAATGCATGATTTATTTAAATGTAAGTGTATGATCTAAATTAAATGCAAGGTTAGTAACTAAGTTAATAAACAAATGATACATGATTCGGTCAAATAGAGATCTAATTATGATTAACTCGGGTCCCTTATAGTTGAACTTTCCCAAACTGAACGAAACACCGTTTCTAGTGCAAAAGGAGGGAATCTTCGACTATGAAAGACAATGCATAAATGCAAAGTGCTCTATACTAAACTACGTGATGCATGCTTTCGATTATGTAGAGAGCTAATTTAGATTAACTCGAATTCGGCATGATCAATCTTTTCCCAAAAAAAATATTATACAAAGCACTTATTAATGTGCCAAAAATGGGGAAAAAGGTCAAACATAGCCAATGCATTCTATGCAATTTGTCATCTTTTATTTTCAATTAAAAGAGGAAAAATGGGCACGACGATGTTGCTATGGTGCCAAAAACACACGCCTCCTTTGGACCGAGGCAACTCATCAAAAGGGTCCCAATATGACTCTAAACTACCAATGATATGAATGAGTAAAGATCAAGAAACGTAAACAAGAGAAGAGGACTAGCAAGGAGGCATCTTCCCAAAATTGGAGGCAAGGGTGTTTGAAGGGGACCACCGTCACACTCTAACTTGGACCCATCCTAACCCCTTTCCTCTATTTCACCACCTCCACTACCATCTTCGGAAAGATATGCTTTCATCCATGCTCTCCTCAGTATCCCGTGCTCTCCCATAATTGCTACTTGAGCTCTCAATATTCAATGACACCGTCTTCGTTCTTTCTTCATTTCGTTGGGCTTGTGTGAAGAGAAGTTCCATTTGTGCCCAAGAAGATAGCGGGCCACTAGGGTTTATATGACCCCGATCAACCAAGAGAGTATATGATGGGTAGAGAGCTAGGTAATCATCCACTCTATCTTCATGCATTCGCCTATGCAGCTCTTGAAGGATTGCGGTGGTGTAGTCATCATAAGGTTGAACACTTGGATTCGAATGTACAAAAGGTTTGTATTGTTCCGAGTAAGGTGGGATGAAGATAAATCTAGGATCATCAAACTCTCCGATTCGGTCTTTGATAGTGCTTGGATCCACATAACGCATTGTGCCCGGGAGAAAGTAACTCGGTGCCGGCGCGTTTTGATGTCGTCTTGGGACAATGAGTGGATTGCTTTTGAAAGGTGCATCTATATCTTGACATTTTTTTGTCAACCATTTCATTTTCCTTTGCAGGCCTCCATATCTGAGCCAATGGTGATTTCGTGTTAGGATGGGTTCATCTATCAACGTTTCACCCGGAATTGGTTGGTAGAAGTTATCTACATTGAAACGAGGGTTGAAGTGTTTTACAAGGTGGGTGATCAAACCACTATTCATGATATGAAGTACCCCATCTTTTCCTTGGGCGATTTTATTCCATTTTTCTATAATCACGTAAGCCGGATTGAATTCAACTTCCCCTTGGATTCTCAATTTTGACTCAAGAAAAGCCAAGTCCTGGGCGGAAATTGTTCCCATTTCCCCCAAGAAAAGACGGTGTTGGCGATGGATTGTTGCCAATATCGAATTACCAGATGTTGGATACAATGTGTCGAGACATTTTTAAACTTCCCAAGGGTTCGCCCCGTGATCGCCCTCCGTAGCACATTCACTTGGTTCTCTCGCACCTTATGTGGCTTATCATTTGACGATTCAACACCCGTTATATCACCAAACTCTTTCATGGTCATCATTCTCTAAATATTCAAGACGAAATTCAATGCAAACCGCGCCTCGGAGGGTTGTTACTTGTAGGAAACTTAGAAGTTCAAGGATTAGGGATTTGTATGTCAACTCATACATTCGATACATAGGAAGCATTCCCGTAAGTTCAAACATGGCCTTGGTTTATTTATTAATTCCTAACATCTCCAAAGTTTTCTTGCAAACAAATCTAGTAGGGGAAATAGTCTTACCTAAGAGTGAGAGGAA
>JAOWBH010175535.1:0-10353 GCA_028566215.1 Silene coronaria
CCCCCCCCCCCCCCCCCCCCCCCCTCCCCCCCCTCCTCCTCCCCCTTTCCTTTCTCCCTCTCCCCCTCCCCTACCTTTCCCTCCTATTTTTCTACCCTAGACTTTGAGAACTTACCCTTCATATATACCGCATTAACATTGCCATTATGTCACTTAACTTTAGGAATAGTATAACAAATTCACTCTTTTATTTACTAGATATCAAAAGGGAGCGAATGATTTTGGGATGGACAAGAAAATAAGGACATCTAAAATGTGACATAGGAAGTATTCTATAAGGGTATTGTGGGAGTACTCACATTTGTCAGTCCGACTGGTAAAGGAGCATGGATTCTAAAAGTTGTTGGCCGATTATCCAACTTATATCTGTTTATATAAGATAGCCTTCCTGAAGTTGCCATGGGATGAATAGGCTGCTTTGAGATAAAAGGGTCCAGAAGTGCACCAGCAGATTTGACTTCAGCTCTATTAGAAGCAAAGTTCTCCGTTACTATCTTATCTGTCCGAGCCTTTGGTGATGACATAGAGATACCGGCATCTAAAGGCTGTGTGTTTTCTCCTTTTGATGCATTGCTTGGCGCTTCTGATACTTGTCTCATCTCAGGCTGTTCAGCTGGTACTTCAATTTTGCCTGATGTCTGCAAAATTGAACCATTAATACAAATACTGCATTTGATCAAAATACCGGGTATGGCTTGGTCAATTTTAACCCCACTACCCCACACAAATAATGAAAAGAACATGTATGTCGCAGAAGCAAAGTGCATAAGTATCTACGAGACCATCATCATGTTAGGCCTCGTTTGGATAACAGATTTTGACGGTTTGGTTAGTATGTTGGGTAGGAAGGAAATGGAGGGGTCCATTTTCTTTCCTAAAAGTCAATTTAAAAACTTTTAGCTTGGGAAAGATTTGGAAGGAGAATGAACCCCTCCCATAAACTGCCCTCTTCCCCCATTTCTCCCCTTCATTCTCTACACTCATATCTAAACAGTGATTCAGAGTAACAGAAATAAATGAATCCATAATGTAGACATGATATAGCACCATACAAGAAGAGTGGAAAAGTGAATATGATTAAATCCTGGTTAACTAGCTCTTGTTGCCTCCCATCACACTGTCCAAAACATATTCAAAAGGGAATAAACATAAACACGCTAGTGCAGGGGTCAGTCGCACACAAGCGACATAGCCTTCTATAATAATGGTCAAGGATGGTGTACGACTTCAGACTGTTAGCTATAATGTTAGCTAGCATACAGCCAGCTCTCCCTGGTCTAGTTCTACCTTTGATAGATCGATAGTTTTGGGTCCTATTCTACCTTTAATAGCCCTCTTCTCACATTCTACCTTTATTTCTTTATTGCTCTAGTCCTACACATAATAGTTTCTTTCTCACCTTTTTTTTTTAACTAATGCATAGCTCTAGTCCTACATTTAATAGTTTTTTCGCCATCACCTTTTCTAACTAAGGTATAATTGCATACCACGAGTCCAGAGTCCATGATTTAATTATCGGAAAAGAGCATGTCAGCTTTGTTCAGAGGTTGAGCCTATATTGTAAAAATCTATAATTTTAAAAATTCAAAACCAAAACGGCCAACAACTAACATCAGTTGTTATAAAGAATTTCAAAGGTAGTTCTAACCTTTAAACACCCGCATAAAGCGTTTTGCACACAACAGTTTTGACATGGAATGACTAGTGACAAATTTGCAAGTTTTTGAAACATTTTCCTGCAGAATACAGACACGATATACCAGGCTCAAAGAATTAACTACTTCTCCCTAGCCCCACAATGTCAACGCCCGAAGAATTAATATGTCAAGACCATTTACCGCATCCCAAATTTTTGTCGCGTAATGTAACTTACTTGTTTTGTGAGTTTATCTAATTGCTGACGAAATTCGCGTCGCTTCTGCTCCAGCATCTCCTGCTTTTTACGAAGCTGCTCTTTCAAAACCTCCAGACTCTCCAGCTTTCTCTGTGCTGGGGGAACTGCTTTGGGGCTGTTCACAAGTTTTAAGTCATTGCCAGCAGTCACACTGCCATCAGGAGGTTTAAGGGTAACCACTTTAGGAGCAGCATGCTGAACATTATTTTTTCCTTCACTAATAACAGCAAGATGGGTTGATCCAGAAGCAGCCATCACATCTTGGGGAGAAATAGATGCATTGTTGGAACTGCTGACATCATTATCAGCAATGCTATCTCTATTTGCCCACCAGAGCTTGATGAAACGGCTACCCATTACAGCATCAGGTGCTTTGAGAGCTTTTTCTGCCTCTTCTCTTTTGGAGAATTGCACAAAGGCACGTTCACTGTTGGCCGGGATGTATATATCAATTACTTCTCCGAATTTCCTGAAATGAGAGAGAAGGTTCTCTCTCTTGTTATCTTTCAGTGGAATGCAATTCACAAATAAAGTCCGTTGTGCTTTCTGCGATGATTTCCTAACATTACCTCCTACATTTTGCAGCTTAGAAGTTGTCATCACTGATTTTGGACCAAAAAGAGCTCCATTATTTTGCTTTCCTACATGGAAATTCCCTTGACCAATACTTGAGGTTTCACAGGTTTCTTTTGCTGGAAACTCTGGAGCCTTTGTCCTTGCAACAAACTTCTCCTTTGGTTCCAGTTTATTATTTGAATTTCTGAGTCTTCCCCACACGGAAGAACTTGTGCTCTGGGCACCAGTAAAATCCCCCCTGCTTCGGACTGCATGATCTGAAAGGTCAGCGTCCACAAAGGAAACAGATTCATCAAAACCGGATGTATTCAACCCGAGGACTGAGGTGGATGTTTCATGGGCATCATTGTTCCAAAGTGGCTGATCAGGGTCATAGACATCAGTTCCGCCAGCGTTAATAGCCCCAGCTAACACCTTCTCATTCACAGAAGAATTGTCTGTTAAATTATGAGGGCCTCTGCGGTTGATTATAGAACTAGAAACATCTGCAGATGAGACAAATCCATTTCCAGCAGATGGACCCAAGATTTGTGAACTCGGGAGAGAAACAGGGAGATTAAACTGAGACAAGCTCTGCACATTTGGAAGAACACATAAACATAAATGATATATTGTTATTATGTTGCCAAGCTACAATTGTTATAAGAAAGAAGCACAGAAAATTAAACTGAGATTGACCAACAGCTGCGAAAAATGGAATTATCTAATGAGTTTTAAGGAACCAACTTCTTAGGTTATACAGAATAAGATAATGCATATGCCTCAGGAACCTAGATATTACCTTATGCTGAGACGAACAGTCTCACGATAGATACAGTAAGAGTTACACGTTAGAACAAAGATACTGGTATTTCATACCCATCATGTCCCAAAAAACGATCGATCACCTATCCATTTTGTATTGTCCCAAAATGATCAATCATTTCTAAACTTAGTTGACTACAATGGTTTCAAATGACATCTCATGTTAGACCCCAAAACATGTTGGGACTAAGGTTTTGTTGCTGTCGTAGTCAAAACTCAAAGGTGAGGCTAACTTTCCTATTGAATAAAACATATACTTCTCCTGTATCCCTAAAAATGAGCTTGAACCAAAAAGTCAACACTCTTGTTGAGAGGAGGAAGCATTACATTAACAATTGGTCTTGCTTCAGGCAGATCATTTTGTCCTGAAGCAATAAGAGTGATTATAAGACGAGAGTTTGTAACCATTTTACAGCCAACTGTGACCACTATTGAAAAACAAGTTAATATAAGTTGTAATACTGGCTGTACCATAGTGGTTACACTTAACCATAAAATGGAGATGAAAAGTGGCCGTCAAAAAAGAATTTTTGTTACATTAATTGAATCCCCACATCACACTAAATGAAAAGACCTACTTAAATACTACAAAAAAAAGTTGATGAAAAAATAAGAAAAATAAAGCAAGGTTTAACAGAAAGAAATCTCCTAGTAAAATCCCTCCCTCCCAACATTTCCCCTATCAACCGCTACCACCCTCCCAACATTTTCCCTATCAACCCCCAACCACAATACACAAACATAATGTACAGAAATAAGAGCCCACATTGATAAAGACGAGCGAATAAACAAATATAGAGTATACAAATTCGGAGTACTTCCCAACGACAGGAGGGTATGAATGTCACCTGCACATACCTGTACATCTTCCACAACAATACGATTGACACCATGCTCCATTGGGCACATATCGCCTCTCAGACAAAATCCACGTTCCTCAAAGTCTCTACATCGTTGGCGTTGGATACCCATGTTCATTGAAGGATTCATCTGTGGTCCAAGGATTCCTTGCAGCCCAAGAGGATTAATCGCATTGATTGAACCATTCGGAATGGTGGGAACTAGTCCAAAGCCACTCCATGATGCACTTTGTGCATTTGGAACAGGCAACCCTCTTCCAGTGAACATAGACGGTGAGATGGAGCCTGAATGAACCATTTGAGAAGCTACTTCAACGGACCCAAATCGAGTATCCCGTTGGAAATATCCACCTCTTCCTCTACCTCTACCAGATCCAGGCTCACCAAATTGCCGAGTAAAATTTGTACCGGTAAGTCGCCTCTTAGAAAAGTCCCTATTTAAATTGTTCTGAGGCTGGAAATCACCCTGCCCATTCTGAAATGGTCTGTTGCGCTTTCTATAGGGCTGTGTCAGAGCTTGTTCGAGTGGATCTTTGTCTGATGACTGAGCCTCTGTGTCCCGTCTCCGATGCTTATGATTCCGGTCATCATCATCATTATCACTAATTTCCTTCTCATCTGGATCACTGGTACAGTCAGGAGGGCAAAGATCGGTTGACTTCAGCGATTGAGTGTTCAGCTCCATGCTCATCCCACTTTAAAATATATATCACTTCAGGTACCTTGAATTTATTGCATCTGATAATTGTAATCTCTGCTATTAGATAGCAAAATTAAACTACTACAAAACACCGACAACGGCAAAAAAAAAAAAGTATCAAACTTAGAAAAAGAACATAGCAAATACTGAAAGTATGTAGAGGTAGTAAACAGCCAACAACACGAAAGAAGGTCAAGCTGAATAGCTGATGAAGTATATTTTCCAGAAACATCCTACACGAGAAAACAACAACATTACTCCAGAGCCTCAATTTGCTCTAGCAAATTGCAGGGTAAGGGGGTCGGATGTATGCAAGCTTGCCTTTCCCTTGTGTTGACAACACGAAGAGGCTGTTTCCAAATGACTCAAGATGAAAATTGTGTCGAGAACTGCATCGAAGACCAATACTTCACAAGAGAAAGAAGCGCAGAAACTTTCGTGAGCTATTTTGATTTATTCAAAGCAAATTAACATATTGAAAGAAAAATAAAGGTATTGATAACCTTATTCAAAGCAAATTAATATATTGAACTCGACATTGGGAGCTGGGTGCCTATGCCCAAATTTACAACACAAAAGCTGTCCACTTAGACATAAAGCTTGTCTGTATGGCCACAAACACCTAAAGTTGCTCCAACATTCTCATACATAGCAAAAAATCGGAGTATCTGTCTGATCAAACATGCAAGAATGCATCTTGAGTAAAAACCAGAAAAGAAGTAAAGGATATCAACCAGTATTGAATGTTGTAGATGGACACAAAATCCTCTACATGCAATTGAAACAAACATCTAGAAAAACGAGAAAAAGAGCACAATTTCTCATTGTCCAAATACATAGATACTAAACCTAACCTATCATCATGCATGCTGAGATGAAACATCCTGCTCCTGATTCATTAATAATTTAAAAGAGACCACATAGTAGAAACATGCATCGACAAAGAAAGCAGCTAAGAGCATTATCTTCTGCAACGACATATCGAAAAATCAAATTTCACAACTTTTGAATAGGCGCCTGAACACCTAGTCAAATGTCATGACAATTCAACCCACCATGATCCAATTCTGGATGACAATCTGACATCCCTTTTAAATTGAGTAAAACATATCTGTGTATCATTTCCAACAACCACAGATCTGATCTTTTAAACGGAAATGAATTAGGTGCACCATGTAGTACAAAAAATCCAATAGAACCCCGCTAATTAAGCCTTGTCTATTGTGATGCAATAGGTCAATTGGCTTGAACATTTTATAAGACCGTAACAGAAAATACAATAAACAGGTACAGAGAGGAGTCATATCTAACTAATAATCGTCGCCGTCACTACAGGTGCCTACAAAGAGGCTCCCTCTCTGATAAGGATACAGGTTTAAGAGAAAATTCGATGTAATCCACCAAGTCAAGCAGCCAAACAAGCAATGCCTAAAAGGCTATATAGGAAATGCAGCATCTAGCTATCTTATACTCCCTCTCATTCTTAGAAATCGCCCAATTTCTGCTTACGCCTTATTTTCGGTATCGCTCCATTTTTATTATGAGCATGTTATGTGTGGCTAAAATTCAATGTTGTGATGGTGAGACCCACCATCACAACAATTATGAAAACCAATGTTGTCAGGATCGGGATTCTACTTTGGATCGATGAGGTAGATAGGATCGAGTCGGTAGAATCGTAAGATTCTACAAACTCACTAAATATATCATTGTATGAACATGTTTCTAAACCTTATACGAAATTTGAGTTTTACGATGTCATTATATAAAAATACATTTTAGTTTTTTTATTATGAAATCGGATCGTAGGATCGTATTAAGATCCTACCTTCAGAAATTATCAAATTTATAGGATCGTAAGATTCTACAACCATGATAGAATCGTAAGATTTAGGATCGGTCAAGCATTTTTAGATCGTAAAGTCGTAGAATCGAATCGGGATTCTGACAACAATGATGAAAACTAAATTGGTCAATTCCAAAGAACTATAATAAGTTTATAACTAGCCTATTTGAAAAACGTGAGCTTATTAACATTGAGAATTGGTTCATCGCCACTATGCTAGACTTCAAGTCAAAGTTTAAAACCCTTCTCACATACAATAGCATCCTCACGAACATAAACATAGAGCATACACTCCGATAATCCCAACAACAAACGAACAGCGATTGATTTAAAATGCACACTGCAATGCCTAAGTGAACAGGTTAATGAAAGTCACTTAAGAGTTGCTCTATTGAAATTCTCCTTGAAAATAATTTCTCAAGTAACAACCATTCAAACTTATCCAACCACCATTAAAGCAATACACACATGTTCATTACAACCTAATTAATGCTTCAATTGAAACGATGGTCACTGTAAAATGGGCGCCCGAAGCTTAAACTCACACCAGCCACTAAATAATTAATCGTAAATTCATTCGAAATCGCATAATGTAATTGAACCGCACAAAAACACTGAAATCTGACCTAATTATAGGTAAATTACATCAAATAAACCGCAATCAATTTATAATTAGGAGACGAATAGGTATTTACCAGAAAATTAACGATTGGATAGTGGAAGATTGCATACGATACAAACAGAGTGCGGTGAAAGACGGCGAAATTAGGGTTTGTCGACGGCGAAGAAGGTCGTTTAATTTCATTCAGCCAATGTTGGAGGACCGGGAAATACATTGAGGACGAATACCATTTGTGCTCATTTTTGGAATTGTACGAGTATGTATTTTTCTCCGTTTGTTGGGATGTACGATGACTTAGACATATCAAACGGGTCGGGTCTTTGGTCGAGCCAGAATACGAGTTGGTCGGATATGAATCGGGGGCAAATATGAGTCGGGTTAGGTCAGAATACCGCTCAAGAAATAGTTTATAATGCCCCTTTTTTTTACGATTTTTCGAAATGTTTGCTATTATGTGCAATTAGGTCCCGTAACTTTCATTAGAGCATCTTCAATGTTAACCTACAAGTTATTTATAGCTTATTTTGCCACATAGAACTTTCTTGCTTGTAAGCTACATACATCCAATGGTGAGTTACCTACAATTGTAACTTGAATAAGTCCACTTAACATTAATCAACCAATAAAAAGAAAGATACTACGTGCAATTGTAGCTTGAATAAGTCCACTTAACATTAATCAACAAATAAAAAGAAAAATACTTGAAATCAAGCTTATGTAGCTTGGTATTCGGTAGAGCAAATGTAATGTTCAAGCAGGTTATAATTTTCCTCCAACGGTGATCAACCTGATTGAATTTTTTTTCCTAAATTACAAGCAGGTCCTTTTTTGTAACCATTGGAGATACTCTTAGAGCATCTCCAACGGATAGCTACAATTCATTGTATGGCAGAAGTAATACTCTTCTCCTGACGCTGTCGTCGAACAACGGTTCTACACTCAAGGTTACTTCTTGGGGAGAAGGTCTTCAGTATACAAAGGGGCAACACAAGCAAGGTAACCCAGCAGGAGAGATCACGAGGGGAGGAAGTCACATCATCCAGGGCCCCCTTGAGAACCCGAGAGAACCCAAGACGACACTTAGGAGGGATGGATTTAACAGTTCGTAGCCCCATATACAACAACCGATCAAGAGAAGCTACGTTAAAACCAATATTAGGGACCCCCACAACTCCAGGAGAAAGCGAAACAATGAGATCAGATGGTCGGGGAAAATAAAAAAGAACAGAAAGAATAACACCATCACCACAATCAAGCGCGTCAACAAAAGACCCCCGAGCATGCCGACACCTAGCTCGAAGAGTATGAGTTTTAAAACAAACCCCGCACAACCAAATACCCATTGTAATACCCCATAATTTACGAATTAGTAATGTGTTATTTAATAATAAAATGTGAAGCGATTTCATAAGTTATATTTATTAATTTATTAGATTATGTTGTGAGATCGGAATAAATAGTAAATTATAAGTTATGTCGGGAATAAATAATAATATACGATGAGAGATAGTAATATAATAATAATGATAATTAATATAATAAGAATAATAATAATATTAATATAATAATATAACTACCTTTCTAGAATCTTCCTAGACTACCTTTAAAGACTATAAATACCAAACATAGGGCAATTATAAGCACTTTTTCAGTTTCATATTAATTCACAAACTGGTAGAGGGAGATCTAGGGTAAAAGAAGGAGATCTGACTCAGCTGTGTTTCCGTCTCAAGGCTAAAAGGTAAACTTATTTATCGACTTAGTTATTTATATTCCTTGAGCCACCGTTGACCACCGTGACTGACCTAGGACTCGAACTTGACCACCGTGGGACCACCCTTGACCCACGTCGTGACTGACGGCGGTGGTTTGACCACCATTGACTAGTGTTTTAGGGTAGTTTATGCGTAAGATGCAAACAGGCCATACCGCGGGTTTGACTCGGGTTTTAGTTCGGCTTTTGAGTCAGGGTTGTCGAGGGTGAGGAGTCGATCGTTTTAGGGTGGTTTAGGTGGTGGTTAGTGGTTGTTTTCTGGCGATTTTATAACGGTTTCAGGGGGAGGATTGCCGATTTGTCGCGTTTTGAACATGGTGTTTAGGGCGACGGTTTGTGGTTGGGCTTGCGTCCAAATAGGTCGAGTCTTGGTGGGGTTGTCATGGTGGTGTGTCAGGGTGGTGGTAGGTGGTGTTAGGCGTGGCCAAGGGTGACGATTTAGGGAGTTGTTGGGGGTTTGTTCAGGCGGGTAGCTGGGGGCTGTTTTGGCAAGTCGTGGGAGTCGTTTTTCCAGGCTGTTTTTGGGGGCGGTTTTAAGGGCTGTCTTGGGTGGCGAATGGGGTGTTTGGCGTCTGGGCAAGGTGGTTGGTGTGGTGGTTTAGCTGGTTGGCTGGGAATGGGGTTATACGTGGGATATGGATGGTGAAGGTAACATGTTCCAACTCGTGGGTTTGATTATTGTGTTGTGGTCGAGTTTATTTTATTATGAGACGGGTGATTAAATTATCAAGTCGGATTTTAATTATTAATTATTAAATCGGGTTTTTTGTTAAATCGTATCGTAAATTTATAAATGATTATTAAGGTTAAAATATAATAATTGATAATAATGTATATAAAGTTTGTAATTATTTAAGGGAGAATATAGTTAAGTTATTTACGTAATTAAATTAGTTAGATTATAATTGTGTGAATTATTATTATTTGGCTAGGTGACGGTGTTGTGACGAGTTATTGATCGGATTGCTAGCTTATATTGGATTTGCTGTAAAGGTAGGAAACTACTCAATCGAATACTGTTTTATTGTCATATTCCTTGTCTGGCATGTGAGTTGGACTGAATTGGATGCATCGTAATTGATTGTCGGCTGAGTTATTATATTTGTTTGATTATATATTGGTGTGATTTTTATTGATGAGACGATGATTATTGTTATTGTTATTATTATTGATTGTTGCGGAATTCGACATGAGTTGAGGTGAGAATTGTGTAGGCCAGGCACGGGGATGTGGAAGGGCCGTGGACCTGAGGCGGGACTGTGTGTCCGGACTGTGTG
>JAOWBH010175546.1:0-10352 GCA_028566215.1 Silene coronaria
ACCCGTCTCTCCTCTTTTTTCGAACTTCAACCGTCCACTCCTCCTTTTTTTGAATTTTTTAGTCAAACTTTCGGACCTTCTATTCCAAGTTTTCAATCTCAAACTTTCAACATTACCTCTTTTGAAAAAAGATCGATATCTAGCTGAAATGCTACCCATTTAGGATTAGAATATCCCGAACCTCTTTCAACATTGCCTCCTTGAAAAAAGATTGATTTCTAGCTGAAATGCTGCCCGTTAAGGATTAGAATATCCCGAACCATTTTCAACTTTACCGCTTTTGAAAAAAGATCGATTTCTAGCTGAAATGCTGCTCGTTTAGGATTAGAAAATCCCGAGTTATCCAATCTACCTCTTTTGAAAAATGAATTTTGGAGTCAAAGCACTATCAAATAAAGATTAGAATTTTCCGACCCAAAGTAAGCATTTTATAAGACGGCATGATGCCCATTTCAAAACTCACCTCATTTCAATCTTTCTCGATTTCAAATTCCGATCAATATTTTGGATATTTTTAATGTCAACTTAATTATTAAATAAAAAAAAAAGATTTTACCATAAAGAGTAAAATTCGGTTCCTTAACTCTTATAGATCATTGACTTTATAAACCCTTAAGTCTTGTCTAATCTTATTTTCAATATTAAACCTTCCTGCCGTTTTTATTTTACAAATCATCATGTTTCATAATTCCTAATTTCATAGATCTTAACAATCATGTTATCATCCACTACATTAATGGTTTATGATTCATTGTCACATATCAATTTCCATGCGACTGCTCGTTGGTCCTCTATATTACTTTGTTGTTCGTAGCACTATCAATCCCTCATCCTTGATTAATCGGTATTCCGGAACATCTTGTGATTTATTTTGGTTGATTTTCACAGTTTAAGGTAACACGAATCTACCAGATCTATTTTTATTGTATGTATATACTACGTACTAATACATATTGGTATTGCTATTTTACTTTTCTTTATACAAGATTGGTTAAAGGGGTTAGTTTTATTCAGACCATGTTTAGACATTATCTAATTAGAGAGTGGTAAGTGTGGTATGAGAAATTGACAGTGGTAAGCTAGTAATAGAATTAGGCAAGTTTTCGCAACTGGGCACTGATCATGTTGATCATGTAGCTATACACCATGCTATTCAATTTGGGATTTGTTAATCTGATTGCAAGGTTTAAGATAATGGTCTTGAGGTGCGACACTTATGTCGTGAGTATTTGAACACTCGTGTTATAAGGTGTTAAGAAATATTGGATTTTGTATCGTGTTTAAATTGTCAATTCTTTGACCTTGACTCGTGGGTGAGTAGCTTATAGCCTTGTACTCTAAGTGTTGAGCACAATTCTTTGAACCTTTGACAATATCGATATTGAAATTGAGATTGGTTATTGGTATTGAGTTATGGGGCCGTTGTGCCATATTGAGTTTTATGGTCCGTGTGCAACCTTGGTTATTGATATTATTGTTATTGAGTTTTGGATTGTTATTGAAATGGAAATATTGTATTGCGGTCTTACCCGCCAGTTCACTCACCCCTTGTCCTTGGCTTAGGGTCGACGATGAGAATACGATTATCTGATTGTTTTGGAATATTATATTATGAGTTTGGAGTATTATATTATGAGACGGAGTAATGATTGAGACTAAATTATGAGTTGAGAGATTGTTAACTATTAGGATAAGACTATAAGAGAGTACATTATATTATGGAGTTATTGTGGAATGAGTTTAAGGTTGAGATTAGTAACGCGGAGAGTGTTTTATTATTCTATCTAATTATATTTATTTTTACGTGTACGTGTTTCCACGCCATGGCCAAAACTCTTCTGCTTATATTGAGGTATTATCTGTTATGTAGCTCCTTGGCTGACGTGTTTTCCCTTCAGGGATACCCGTCATGGGGGTAGTTCCTTCTCTGTCTTTCAGTTTCTTTTCAGGTTACTTTCGCTGCGATTCAAATGGGATTTATTTGAAGTCAAGATTTTATTTAAAGACTTTGTAAAAGCTTTATTTTGACTTTGTAAAATTTTATTTTATTTAACATTTTTTAAGAGAGACTTTGTATATTGATTATAATATCCCTATATTTTGGCGAGTTTTATATGTAAAAGTTAGTTTTAATTTAGCCGAAAATCAGGGGTGTTACAATTTTCGAGTCGAAGCACTATCAAATTAAGATTAGAATTTTCCGACCCAAAGTAAGCATTTTATAAGCCGGCATGATGCCCATTTCAAAATTCACCTCATTTCAATCCTCCTCGATTTCAAATTCCGATCAATAGAATTACGAACCAAACCCGAGCTTAGAATAGAGTTTGATTCAGGTCTGGCCCAAGTTCAGGGCCCTTGTGTCGTCCAGATGGCCGTGTATGGTCGTGGTTTTGGCTCAAGTAAGCCATTTCAATATAGAACACATCCTGTTGAGTCACCCAAATTAATCTTAGGGCCCGAGTAATGAGTTTTGACCTGTCGGTCCAAGTCATCACACAAAAACGCCCTAGCTAGGCCTATATGACGTTTTTCATGTGCCCAATGTATCATGATTGGTCCAAACACGGGTTTGTCACACCAAGTTAAGTCAATGTCGGGTCTAAAACCCAAGTCATGTATTGTTAAGTCTTGGACTCTCCACAAAGGAACTAGGATGGTTCGGTTTTGGGGTCCATCTCGAGTCTAGCCTTGGTTAGGGTTGAGAAACCCACTTGTCGTCATATTGAACCCATTTAGAGTGAGTCCAATCTACTCATTCTCGAGCTTAAGTTCGATGTCGAGTCTTGTCGAGTCAGTTGTGTCGATGTGAGTTGAGTCCTACTTGTGCTGGGGATTTTGATTCGATAACAAATCTTTGCTCGGGTACATTGTAGAAAGGCCTGCCCAAATAAGAAATATGACTACCGCAGAAGCTCTGAAAGTAGTTAATGACACTTTGACCGCTATGATGCAACAACTACAGGGCGTGGAAGACAGGTTGACCGTGGAAACTCCACAACCACCACCTCCACCACCACTTGAGTCCGACTTCGAGAAAAGGTCCAGGCTGATACAAGAACAGATGAAGTTGTCTCGAGGGGAAAGTATCCATTATGAAAATGCTTGGGGGTATACACCAGTGCAAGATAAGTTACCGACTAATTTCATACTGACCGACATCCCTAAATTCAAAGGGACAGAGGATCCATTGCAACACATTCACTCCTACAAGGAGTGCCTTTCACTAAAAAGGGTACCTGCTGATATGTTATCCAATATCTTTTCTCAATCACTAGGTGAACATCTAAAGACATGGTTCTATGAGCTCAAACTCAAGAATTTTCCGACATTCGAAGATATTATGGTGGAATTCTGTAAGCATTTTGCTGATAATGCTGAGATTCAAACTATTATGCGCACCCTCGAAGTAATGGTGCAGAAAGAGAAAGATGGATTTTATGAATTCCTCAAAAGGTGGTGCGCTGAAAGCATATAATTATCCAAGAGGCTTGCTGAGGTTGAAATGGTGGACAAGTTCATTAAGAATCTCTGACCTGTCTACCGAGATGTTGTCAAATACCATAACTTTAGCTCATTTAAGGAACTTAGTCGAGTCGGGATGAAAATCGAAGATGACGTCCGGACTGCAGAGGTTGAAAAGCCCAAGGGATATCAAGGGGGGTCTTCCTCTAAAACGAAAGCATCTAGTTCTACAAATCACATTCAAGCTATCAGTCTTTTGGGAGAAACTTCTAAAGGACAACAACGTCGAGCACCTAGAGTATTCACTGACATCGGGTGTACTTATGGTTACGCTCTCCAAAGGCTCTCGGCCCAAGGAAAGCTCAGTCCAATTGGTCAAACTCCAGATCCTCCCACTAAGAAGCAGGGAAAATGGTATAAGCCGAATGCTTACTGTGCCTTTCACCAAGGGAAGGGTCATGATACCGAGAATTGCTACCGACTCAAGCATGCGATTCAAGATATGATAGAAAATGTGTCACTTCCGATCCCTTCCGTCTAGCCTAATAATGTAATCAATCCTTTCATTAATCACACCAATGCGGTGTTCATCGAAGACTACGCCGATATGACTCATTTGATCAAGCCCATTTGTCGCCTTACCGTATTTTTCGTAGGAGGAACCTACGTGGACTGTTCCGATTACATTCTGATGGCCTTGAACAAAGTTCGAATCGGGAATTTCAACATCGTTTGCACACCGTACATTCTTTGAAGAGGGAATGAAGTTAACGGCATTTGGGCCGATGACGAAGATGACATTTATCTTGCCGAAGGCGCAGCTATTCCACGAACTTAGGGTGATATCCTAAACCTAAGGAAAGATGTTCTCGAGTCCAATCATTTGATTCGATCCAGACGCCCTTATCAAGTCGAAAAATCGGGACGTACTTCTGTCTTTGGGGATGGTTCGAATGAAGCATCAATAAAGGATCCCACTTCAGAGAAGATACTTACTGAAGGGTCAACTCTAGAAGTTTCCCTTATCAAACAGTTAAAAAAACTATGGCAGATGTCACCATATGGCAACTTATCTTGAGCTCATTTGAACATCGACAAGATTTGTTGCAAGCATTAACGAATATGACCGTATCACCAAATACCACACCAAACAACATGGTGTCGTGCATTGCTCATAAATAACTTCAACTTACTAATGCCATAACATTTTCAGTTAAAGATTTTCCCTCATTCGGGCCTCAACATTGCTCAGCTGTTAATGTCCTGCCAATCAAAACCGCTCACGTTTTGGGCCTCGAGAAGAATGATTTCATACCAATTGCACAAACGGTCCGGGCTTTTCATGTCACGGTGCGTCGGGTGACCGGGGTCATCACTCTAAACATGAATGTGGGGTTGATCGAGAGAAAGGTTAACTTCCATGTGATAAATGTTGCCTCGTCTTTCAATTTGCTACTTGGGATACCTTGGATTCATGCTGCGAGAGATGTGTCTTCAACTCTCCGTCGAAAGATCAAAATACCCTTTAAAGTGGAAGTGGTGACCATTAATGCTACCCCTATGGTTGTAACTAGAGGGGATGTGACCTCCGAGGTGCAGAGTGAAACTATGGTTGAATCCTCTGTGTTTGAAGTTGTGAATACGATCGAACCTGGATTCAATATGTAAGATATGGATTTACACACAGGAAGCCACGTGTGTAGGACCATCTTTACAACTGGGAAGTATTTCAGCTTTTCCATGTATCTAAGGAAAGAGGATACCTTTATCTTACCACCCGTAATCCCGAAGGGAATAACGTTGGGCTCGGATATAAGGCCATCGAAGAAGATCTTTCAGAAAAGCTGAATAAGTTGGCCGAAGGCTGGGAAGTCGAGTTATAACCATATCCTCTAACTTTAAATGGGAACTTTATGGGAGCCGGGGAAGATATACTATGTTTAGACTTTCCCGAAGTGATTTTTTCCCAAAGATCAGCAAGTTGGTTCACGGAATTAAAATATTCCAAGATTGTTGTTACATTCCTGATGATATCATAGCCGTGACTACGGATAAGAAGGAATCCACCCCAGTCGAAGACGGGAAAGCTATGGGTCTCCTCTTTGGAGAAGAAAAGAAGCCGAAAATGCCAAACGAAGCTTTGTTAAACATGATCCTGAAAAGCGATCGATTCGATCCATCTATCCTCATTACTAATATAGATCCTCAGAGGACTATGTATGGATAGCGGAAAACCAAAAAATGGACCGAGAACAAAGGACTACTCTTCAAAATGACTACCGGAGAAGGAGAAATGTTAAAGCCGGATGATGATTTTGAGTCTGAGTCTGAGTTTGAGTCCGAGTCTGATTTGAGTCCTAGGACTAAGTCTGAAGTGTTAGGTGTCAAAGATACCCCCTCCCCAGCCTTTCCTTTTCCAGTACCACTTCCTAGTTCTGGTATCCCGGGGCTTGTCCTTGAATACCGCATCTATCCCGCCACTGACACATGATCAGTTGGCCCAAATGTTAGCATGTTTTACGCCTTTTGAAATCAATAATAATAAGATGAACCAGTTTGCTTACGACTTGTCTCATTTACATTGTAATTCAATTTTTGAAAATGATTGTTTTAATAATGGCATTGAGAATGGGGTCGAAAGAGAACAGGAGGAAGAAGAATAAAGTGTGGTGGAACCACCTCCCCAACTGGTAAAAGGGTTGGAAGAATACGAGCAGAGGAATCTGGCAATCGAAGATACCGAAACAATCAATGTGGGAACCACCCTAGAACCGCAAGAGCTTAAGATAGGAACCACTTTAGATCTCGAAGAGAAAAAGGGGGTTATCGATCTATTAAATGAGTTTAAAGATGTGTTTTCATGGTCTTACAGAGACGTGTCGGGAATTGACAGAGAAATTGCGGAACATGAGATTCCGATCACACAAGGGTTCAAGCCAGTGAAACAAAAGTTACGCAGAATGCGCACTGAATGGTCCCTGAAAGTCAAAGAAGAATTCGACAAGCAGATTAAAGTCGGGTTGATCAAACTGTCGAAATACTCGGATATTGGGTAGCCAACATAGTAACAATACCGGAGAAGGACGAAAAAGTTTGTGTCTGCGTTGATTTCCGTGATTTGAATAAGGCGAGTCCGAAGGAGGATTTTCTATTACCTCATATCGATATCTTAGTTGACAACACCATGAATCACGCATTATTGTCCTTTATAGACGGTTATACCGGGTATAACCACATAAAAATGACCGAAGAAGATATGCACAAAACTAAATTCGTAACGCAGTGGGGAGCCTACTATTATACGGTAATGCCATTCGGTTTGATAAATGTCGGGAAAACTTATCAAAGAACAGCAACGACGTTGCCGCATGACATGATGCATAAAGAAGTAGAAGTCTATGTCGATGACATGATCGGGAAGTCAAAAAAGCGTGATGGCCGTTTGGGTGCATTACGAAAGTTCTTCGAGAGATTACAGAAGTATAACATGCGTCTGAATCCACAAAATTGTGCGTTCGGGGTTACTTCGGGTAAGTTATTAGGCCACATTATTAGCCACCATGGCATTGAAGTTGACCCATCAAAGTTCAAGGCCATTATAGAAATGCCACATCCTAAAATGGAGAAGTAAATTCGAGGTTTCTTGGGCCGGGTTCAATATATAAGTCAGTTCGTTGCCAAGTTGACTATGATATGTGAACCGACCTTTAAGAAGCTGAAGGTCGGAGAACGCGTTATGTGGGATGACCAATGTCAAGCTTCTTTCGATAAAGTGAAGGAGATATTGTCTTCTCCGCCAGTTTTAAGCCCACATGTCGCTTGGTTACCATTATCATTGTACTTAGCAGTTACAGACACCGCAATAGGGGTAATGTTAGCCCAAACTATAGACAAAGAAGAAAGAGCGATTTTCTACCTTAGTAAAAAGTTCTTTGAGTATGAGTCGAGATATACAACATTGGAAAAACCGTGTGTGGCTCTGGTTTGGGCCACGAAGAAGTTAAGGCATTACATGCTCAGTTACAGTGTAAGCATCTATTCCAAAATGAATCCAATCAAGTACTTGTTTGAAAAACTGGTGCTAAACGGTAGAATGTCGAGATGGACTCAAATGTTGTCAGAGTTCGACCTTAAGTACGTGCCATTAAAGGTGATAAAGGGAAGGGTTGTTGCCGATTTCCTTGCTGATAATCCAATTGAAGAAGCCAAAATTATCGACACATGGTCCCTTCTGGATGAAAACGTCGCACACATTGAAAATGACATCTGGGATCTATATTTTGATGGGGCTTCGAATTGTATGGGGTACGGAACAGGTGTTCTCCTCATTTCACCAAAACGAGAGCATGTACCCATGTCAATCAAATTAGACTTCATTGTTACTAACAATGCTGCAGAATATGAAGCATGCTTACTGGGCTTGTACAGCGCTATCAATCGAGGATAAGCCGATAGTCCACGGAGACTCGTCCTTGGTCATTAACCAAGTAACCGGGTCATGGAAAATTAAGAGTGATATTCTAGCACCCTACTAGACGAAAATAGAAGAACTTGAATATTTCGATGAAATACGATATGTTCACCTTCTGAGGGAAGAAAATCAGTTTGCCGATGTTTTGTCAAAATTGGATGCCTTAATCATTATTCCTGATAACATGGACAATATGCCTCTGTGTGTTGAGAGGAGATCATCCCCGGCCTACATTAACGCACTCGACGACACCGAAGCCAGTAAAACCAAACCCTGGTACACATCCATCATGAAGTTCAATACTACGGGAGAATACCCCGCCGATCTCGACTCATGCGGGAGAAGAGCATTACGGATACTCTGAGCCCAATTCGTTAAGACTAATGACGGACAATTGTACAAAAAGACCGCGCAAGGTGTTTTGTTGCGATGCATCGATAAGATTACCGCAGAAAAGGCCATGGAAGAAGTCCATGAAGATGAATGTGGATTGCAACATGAACGCTATATGCTAGTTCGGAAGATTATGAGACTCGATTATTATTAGACAACGATGGAGATGGATTGTCGCAGATACGTCAGACATTGTCACAACTGTCAGATATTCGCAAATGTTCAACACGTACCACTTTCTATGCTATACACCATGATATCATCGTGGCCTTTATCAACTTGGCGAATTGAGATCATTGGTAAAGTAAACCCGTCCGGAACGGGAGGGCATTGCTTTATTCTGGTTGCAATCGACTACTTCACAAAATGGGTAGAAGCTAAGTCTTACAAAGTGCTAAATGCAAAAAAAGTAGCAAAGTTCATTCAAAATGACATCATTTGTAGATAGGGGTGCCTCACGAGATGATCAGTGACCACGAGACCCACTTTCTGGCTGAAACCGCTGAGTTGCTAGAGAAATGCAAGATAAAACGTCACGGTGTGGTAGAAGCTGCTAATAAAACGATAACGACAATTCTTAAAAAGATAAACGAAAACTATCGTGAATGGCCCGATAAAATCCCCTTCGCATTATGGGGATACCGGACTTCAATTAAAACCGCCACGGGGGTGACCCCGTACTACCTGACTTACGGAACCAAAGCAGTTCAACCCGTTGAATTAAAGATACCGTCTCTAAGAATTCTACTCAAAAGCCAGGTACCTGAGTCTGAATGGATTCAGGCTCGGTACGGTTCATTGGTAATGCTCGATGAGCGACGTTTAAATGTCCTTTATCAAGTTCAGCTCTATCAGAAGAGGTTAGGGTGGTCTTTCAACAAGAAGGAAAAACCTCAGGGGATCAAAGAAGGAGATCTCGAGTTAAAATCAGTATGTGCGCTACTACAGGTGGACCCGAGGGGTAAATTTAAACCAAATTGGGCAGGCTCTTATTTGGTAAAGAAGATCCTAACTAGAGGAGCGATCTGATTGATCGATTTGGATGGACATTGATTTCTCGAATTAGATGAATTTGGATCAATTGAAGAAGTATTATCCATAGGCCTCATTCTCAAATATTATGAAACAATGTTTTTGAATTGCTTTTTTAATTAAGCTAAGTTTTATGTTTGGCATTTGTTGCCACTGCATGAGGTATTTCAAGTCAGAACTACAAATTTGGTTTGATTCTGTTGAAAAGCAGATACGTAGGCAACCTTTTACAAAGGTACAACCTTACAATAATGTAACAAAATGAAATTTTGAATGCAGAAGCTGGAAATTTTAATAAATAGCTAGTAATTGTCTATTTTTATTCCAATAAGCTCCGGGCTAAGCCCATTACAATCAAACTGGAAGGAAAAAAAAATCAAAATGTAATAGTAAAAATAAATAAGAAGGGGTAAAACTACTGCTTATCCCTAGCTGGATCACGTGGCCCGGCACGACGAGACGATGTCTCACCCATCATCATCCTGGCCCTTTTCTTCGGAGGAACTGCACTATCCTCCCGAGGGCTCAGTCGCTCTTTTGCACTCAGTTGTAGGCTGAGTCTATCTTCAAGTGTCGGTCCATTCTCACCTCTAGCACCTAGTCGATCCCACATGATAGAGTTAGTCTTTGGATCCGCGTTAGCTTCGGGCTTAGGATCAGATCTAAGAAGTGTTGGTAGAAGTGTCCGACTCTCCAATGCTTGGCTTTGTTTTCTCCAATCAACAACGTCATCCTTTTATAGTCTCTTTCTAGTAGAAAATGAAGGCTACTTAATCCACTTTCGATATGATCTGGACACCCAAGTAAAAGCAGCAGGCTCAAGAAAATGCCAAATTGTCCTGCGATTCCAAGAATTGAGCCAAGTCTGGCATCTAGCACGAGTGACGCGGAATGGAATGTCGTACGTGGCCTCAACGGCTGGGACCACCTGTGGACGGCCATATTGACGAAGAACTCGATACGGATAAATGTAAGTGGAATAGTCTAGGCC
>JAOWBH010175557.1:0-10352 GCA_028566215.1 Silene coronaria
TATCGATCCGGATTGGTCAGGTGTTTCCGCCACCTAGACCTTAATATTATTGTTGTACTCTGATTATTCATTTATATTATGCTTTTCCTTTTGTTTTAAAATCCGGGTTGTTACATCGGCAGTGATCCATTTGAAATTTTCGGCAAATAGTGAGCAGTGAGTCATATAGGTGTTGATGTGTAGTTGTGGTTGTTGCTGGTATTTGGGCGGGTGCCGAGTATGATTGGAGTAGACCGTTATTTAGTTAGCTATCATTATTGTGTAGTTAATAAAGACTTCGTTAGACTTCAATTATCAGTTATTCAGTTGTTGGATTATGTTGTAAGATTGTTTAAGACGGTTTATCATTATTTATTTTATTTTATTTAAAGTACCTTTTACTTCCTCCGTTCCATTGAGTTGTTTACGTATTCCAATTTAGGCCGTTCCATTTGATTGTTTACGTTTCTATTTTTGTACATGTTTGGAGCTTGTAAATGACCAAAGTGCCCATACTTTTAATTAACCCATCTAACCCTCCTCACCACTAGCTTAAACCACTGATGACTACCACTAATAGCACCAACCATAACTAAAATCACCTCTGAAATCCCCACACTCCGACCACCACTAAGACCACCACCCCACCTCCACCACTCCGACCTCAATATTTTTCACCTCCCCGACCCCCTCCTCCACCACCACTACCCCGATCCATACAAAATAACTAAACCCCAAAATGACATAAACCTAAAAACTGCAATTGATGTAAAAATTCTTGAACAAATATTTCTACTGCACGTCAATAAACGACATTTATCAATCAACAAAAATGCACTAAAATCAATTACATATCTACATCAAAATCAAAAACATAGAAACCTAAAGCTTCAATTAATGTTTAAAATTGAAGAACAAAAATTACTATTGCAGTTCAAAGAAACAACGAATTTGTAACAAAATCAAATTATATAAACCAAACAACATGAATTAATGTATAAAATTGAGAAACCAAGCTACTATTTCCCGAGAGATTCTCCTTCACAAGCACCGTTAATTGCTAATTTTTTGGCGGCAGTAGTGATGGCGTCGACATCAGACATAGAGGAAGTGAACATGACGAAGAGATGCGATGCGACATAGATGGTAGAGGCGTAAAGGAGACGGAGGTGGCATGGCGAATATGGAGGTAGTGCTGAGGTGGTTCAGAGTGTTGAAGATGTTGGATGTTGGTGGTGTTTGGTAGGACAATGGGGGTAGGTAAGACGAGAGATTATGGCATAAGGTAGTGAGAAGGATAGAGAGAAAGAAGGGTAAATATGACATTTTTAAGATGACCCCACTAGATATGAGCTCTCTTTAAAATTTATGCAAAAGGCAAACGTAAACTATGTAATGGAACGGAGGAAGTATTTTTTTTTTTTTTTTTTTTTGTTATTCACTACCTATAGAAACCTCAATATGTCTTGTAGCCTTTTAAGCACTCAATGATGTGGCCTTTTTATAATTCAGAATAAAACTTACTTAAATTTGATATAAGGTTATTTATGCTCAAAATCGTCCCTAAAACATCCATTTTATCAGCCCGGTCCAGTTCGATAAACTACTATACTATAGCCTATTTTCTTGATCCTAATAATTATACCTTTCAAATGGCTGGTCAGTATGACTTGTTTATAGCACAAAACCGTAAATATTCGCTGAAAATGATACATTTTTATAAGCCGCACTTAAATGGACATTTAATTGGGCCTAGTAAGTAAATAATGCAAATCATATTATAAATTTGTGATTTAATCAATCCGTCTTGCTTGTGACGGATAGGAATTGAAGACGGGTCGTCTGTGGGAGAAAATGGGTAGAGGGGACAAGGGTGGGACCCCCCATTTGCTTCTCCACTCACCCTAAATGGGTATTTTGTGAGTGGAAATGATATCCGTCTCTTATTTGTGACGGATATCATCCGTCACAAGTAAGAATTTGTGTGATTTAATTTAATTCGGTTTAAATAGCTTTGACCCGGAAGAGTGATCCAGGACCCACGTGAGATTTGGATGTCACAGAGCCATTAAGGAATTAAATATTCTTGTTTGTGCAACGAGGAAGTAGGTGTTCGTCTGGATTACATGAAAAATTAGTTTGCTAGTGGGAGACTAGGAGAAGGGAATAATAAACGATATACATACAAAAGAGAATTGCACCTCAACAAGGATCCGTAATTACGTATTATGTACTCGCCAAGAGGGAAAATTGACGGGTTTGCACTATAAGACTTCTTTGTGATAAGAATTATGAAAAAATATAAATTTTGAGGATAAAAGTAGCCATCGTTTAGATAACTTTCTCTGATCAAAGTCTACCATGCAGAAGTGGCACAGGTCTCGTGAAACACCGTTTATAGTTACTATAAATATACACCTCTATCCACCCTCATAGGGAAACAGAAGAAAAATCATAGAAAGATTATTATACTATACAACCTCTGACAAAATAATATCGTGCTTTCATCTATCTTACCAAACTACCATTCTACATACATCCTATTGGGCATAAAGACGCCCTAAAATTAATTTAAGTAAGCTAATTGTCAAAACGTCATGTCCAGGTAGACATGAGGGTGCCATACTTAACTTTATATTTTGATTCTGTCATAATTTAACTTAGTTAATCCATCCTTGTAAATAATTTGAATAATCTTGCATCATTTACATTTTATTACCTTTTTATCGTTAATTTCGTCAACTATATAATATTAAAAAAAAAAAGTAGTAGAGGTCGCCAGTTTGATGGGCGGTCCGGGTGCCTAACACCTTTCCTGACCATACATTTACCCCCAAATCCGCAATCTTTGGTTTAGGCCAGAGTAACGGACCAGTCCCCGTTCTAGGGATCAAAAGGAGCTTTTTTCGTTATTCTTTTCAAAACCGTCTTGTTGTATGTTTTTTTATAAAACCTAATGGCGACTCTTATTATTTATTTGAAATCGATATTCATTACGGAATCTTACACTACCTTGGGCAAACGATATGGTAACAGTCTCATTTAGCTAAGAATGTTTTCATAAAGGCTCTTAGTTAAACAGGAGTGTTACAAAGTGGTATTATAGCAAATGATCCTAGGGCCTAAAGTAATTAATATAATGAACATAAGATGTATCTAATAAAATGAACCTCGGGTAGAAACTCTTGTATGCCCTTCTTAGTGCGGTTAATGAGACGTCCTTAATTCGTACCAAGACCCTCTCAGTTTTGAACCGGTAACAGCGGAGAGTGTAAAGAGAGTAAGTAGTTAAAGTGTAGTACTATTTGGTTAGTTGTATTAGAAGGAGGATGGTGAATTTGAATAGTGATTACATCGAGTTTGTAAGATGAGATATGGTTGATGATGTTGAAAGAGTAATGGAAACATAAATGATGTTAGACATTTTTCTGCTACTTAATGTACATGAACATGTTGGATGATTGTGATGGAAATAGCACCTGTAAAACAAATAGATTATTTGCGTGATGAATCAAGCATGTATGATTTAATTGAGCTAATTAGATTATTGACATAAAAGATTACGAATTGGATATTTTCCAGGTCGTAAATGCACTTAAGGGAAAAGACGGAAAGGAGAAGACCACTTTCGGAAAAAAAAATGAAAAGATCAAAAAAGAAAATGGAAAAGACGGAAAAGAGAAGAGTGGAAAAAAAAAGACGAAAAGAGAAGAGAAAAAGAAAATATAATGCCGAAGTTGCAAAAGCCTAAATTCAATGGCTAAGGCAAGAAAACGAGTACCAAAGCACTGATGATAGTAGATCAAAATCACGGGCGAAACCAAAACGGCCATATTTTACCATCGAATGCCTTTCATACCCTTAAGTCGTTCTTGAGACAATTACTGGGAACTAGTCCGAGATTTTGAGAATCATTCCGCTTATGTCATTTATTACATCCAGCCATTTGGGGTCCAAACATGGAAGTTCGAACCCACGATATTTTTCAACCCATTTGCACTCGGGTTTTGTCAAACTCAATCCGTCTTTTCCAACCACGATGTAACACATAACCGATTGGCCTCAGCACCAGAAAACGAACCTTCAAAATGAAGGTCTACTATTCAAGCCTTTTGTTGCCAAGCTCCACATCGCATAAATCACAGCCTTCTGCACCAACCCTAGACAAGGAATTTGACGGTACCCTATGGGCTAGAACGGGATACACTATGATGTCATAGGTAAAACATTCAAGTGTGTACACACAAACAAAAATGACTACGTTTATGCACCTTCATCGAACTACGTCAAATTTGATTTCACTCCTTGTGAATACGTAGGCAGTCCTTTAGAATAAGGGATTCAATTCACTCACCATCCATCATGCATCTTGTCGATTTCTTACGGGTGTTAGCCAATGTCTAAATGAATCCACCTTTGTCGAGTCAGTCTTAGTACTCGGTTTAGGCTAGGATAATGATGTAGATTGATAACGAGTAGTTGTCAAGTCTCGTAATGATTTCAATATGACGATGTTTGCAAAGATATTTGGTCACGCATGCCTAATGTCGGGTCAATTTGCTAGACAAATGTGGTGTTGTGTTGGAAACCGAAAAAATGAATAAGCCCGCTAAAAACAAATAAGGCGGAGGAAAAAATGAACAATCCCGCTGAAAATAAAGAAGGCGAAGGCAAAAATACAAATGAAAGGCCGCTGAAAAGAAAGAAGGCGGAGGTGACAGTTGAATGATGGTGTAGATGACGGTTCCTGATAATAATGGTGTTGGTTTGAGTCTGGGCCATAGTAGCAGAATGCTCAGTGCTAGTTGTAGAGGTTCAAATTTGGGTCAGTGTCTTTTTTAGGCCAGTATCAGCACTGGTTGAAATTGTGGGCTGGATAGCATAATTCTAAGTGTCAAACCATTGATAAGACGTGAAGATGGAAATAGTATCCGACTCTCCAGAAGCGATGGTTGAAGAGTTCTACCCACAACGAGTTAATGTTTGAATTAAATCCCATACACACTTACGGATTTTATTTCTTTTTTGTTTGATGGTAGTGGGCTATGCCCAGGCCAGTTTACGGGTCCAAATGTCGGAGTCAGAAGTCGTGTCTACGTGTGATGTATGAAACCTCCCTGGCTGAGGGCTCGAAAATACGGAATTTGAAAAACATTTTTTTTCAAAATTATTTTCAAAAATGTTTAGCTTCAACGAAGCCCAGTTTCAAATGATGTGAAAAAAGTCGGGTCGAGGACCCGGTCCAAATGTTTCAAGCTCATGCTAGGTGGCCCATCCGTGATTTTCAAATAATGCTTATGTTCGGGCCATTGGCCTATCCATGTTTTCAAAATGACGAGTCGGGTCGACGACCCATTTCGAATGTTTAAGCTCGGGCCAGTGGCCCATTCATGTTTCCCAAGTACAATATTGAATGATTATGCTCGGGCCTACGACCTATCCATGTTTCAAAGGGATAGGTCGGGTCGACGTCATATCTCAAATGTTTAAGTCCGGGTCAATAACCTATCCATGTTTTCAGCTATGATTTTTGAAAGTTCGAAATAGCGCTATGTAATTGATGAATATATGCGTATGATGTTTGTTCAAGTTTAAGCAGGATACGCTCCAACTGGGGGCTCTAAAGTCTTCGAATTTAGGCCCATTGCAACTGGGGGCTCTGACGCCTTTGGCTCCAGAGACCACTATGATGATGAACAGAAGATATCCACCAAGTAAAGTAACCCACGACGAAATACTGAATAAATGAATCATTCCCCAGCAGAACGCAGCGATGAATTGAAAGTATTCACCAGTGGAATACAACTAAAGATGATATTCAAGTGATGATGAAACACTGCTCAAAGATGGGCGCCGATATGATGATGATGATGAAACTCAGCTCAAAGTTGGGCACTGATATAATGAAGCGCTGCTTAATGTTGGGAATCGATGATGAAGAATCTCGTCTCAAGTGGGCTATGCTTATGAAAACTGTTAACTTAAGTGAGTGACGGTATGAGAGAAGTATCTCCAATGTATAATAGCAACCTCTTTTTGGAAACCTCCGTTTCGAGCTCAAGTGAGCTAATGTGTATGGAACTCGAATGAGTGACATCATGGGAGAAGTATTTCCAATGTATAACGACAACCTCCGTTTCAATTGGACCGACAATGCAGAATTGTTGAGTTTATGGAACCGATACTTAAGAGGGGGAAATGGTGAATTAAATACTCTTTTTAAAATTTAAAGCGAGTGGTGTGTTCACATTTAATACTGAAGTAGTACACAGGCGAATTAAACAGTCTCGATGACTGTTCAAAAAATGTAAATTGTGTTTGTACTGTTCTGATTGTATGCGTAAAATGGAAACTATAAAGATGAACGATAAATAAAGCGAATAAAGAGAAAAGACGCGAGACACAAGATTTTTAACGTGGTTCTACCTACTCTATAAAGGTCTACGTCCAACCTTTCTCTCTTATTATTATTTCAATTATAACCAAACTCGATTACAATGAAATAACCCCACGATCAACCCGATCGTGCAACTTGAGTACAACCCCGTACCCCAAAACACTCTTCTCACTAAAAGAAAATTATAAAGCAAATTGCCTCCTTATATATTTCACATAGTGGAACAATTGAGAACAATGTGTCCTTAGAGATATGAAAACTCAAGAGCTCGAAAATAATTCAATTAACACGGAGTCAAGGATTTTTGCAAAACTTGAAAAAGCTTTTCACAAGATAAACTGATTTTGCAAAAAAGACGTATGAAATGAATTGTTCAATCGTGAATCTTTTCTGAAAAATGCCAAAGTTGTTTTTATATAAAAGATTCCTTAATAGTTAAACTTCCAAAAAAATGAGTAACAAAATTATCTCCAAAGATAACATAATATCTTTTAGTAAGGAAGTTATAATACTTACTCTGTTCAGATAACTTTCTTGTTAATTCAATTTTTTTTCTCAATAATATAAGAAAGATTTTCTTGACAGAATATTTCATTCAGAAAACTACTTTATCAAGGATTTTCAGAAAAACAAATTTATCGTGCTGAATGAATTGTTCTGAACTTAACAGTCTCACGACATGTGTAGTCCAGATAGATAAGTCATAGGTTTAACACCTTTACAAATGCCAGAGAACAAGGACAAAGACATGAACGATGCTTCAAACTCATGAAAGATGTCAGTGCTTTCTAACTTGTAACAACTCATGTCTACCTCACAAGCATTAGTCAAGAGGAAAGGAGAAAATTAAGGACTTGTCATCATCAACAAAGTTGGTTTAACGAATTCCCTCTTTGATGATGGCAAGTCCCTTTAGTATTATGTTCCCCCTCAACATAAGAATACACATGAATATCCAATCAAGGCAGAATGAAAGAAAAGAAGAACATTAGGATTAGCTGGAATAAGATCAGAGAATTGGATTAAAACCATAGTTAATAGAGAGCCCAAAATAAGAACATCACATAGTCATAAGTCTAATTCCTAGTAGACAACTATGTACTATTTGTCCCTAAAATTTCCCCCCTCTTGACATCATCAAAAGGAGAGGGAAAGAAAAACGAGTCAGTACATCATCCACAATCAAGGATACTAAGAGACAGCTACCTTACACAGTAAATAAATATCATCGCAATAAGCATAAGACTGATTAAGGGAGTATTTAAAGATATACACAACAAAATGTAACGTGATAAATAAAGGGCAAGTCATGGTTTTGGAGGTAGTTGGGCTATGAGCTGTTTAAGGAGGCCGAGAATGGATAAGAGAGGTGTAAGAACAATTTTTAGATCCGCCAATTCTTGGGAGTCTTTTTCCAAGCCACTGGCCACACCATCGGAGAGAGACGCCAACTGAGATCCTACAACATTACCCGAACCCGTACCTGCACTAGCATAACCCAACCCACGCAAACCAACCAACTGATCATAAGCAATTCTCAGATGCATCTGACCTAACAATCCATCAGACATACATGGCACACAGAAACCATCCTCAGTCAAAGCTTTATTTTGCCACAAAGCATGAGTTATCCACATGCCTTAAGGTAGTCCCTTCTTAGTCTTCTTGGGATTAACCGAAGTACTTGTAGTACCCCTCCGAAGTTCAGCTGCACATTCTCGAATATGATAAAATACAACAGAGGCCAAATTAATAAGTTTATCAGTCATGAGATGATAGAGAATCAACAAATCAGGAATGGAGCAATATCCCCTAGAGTTACAGTGAGGAGTAATAGTACGTCGAATGCAGTTATATAAAATCTGATGAGGACCATCTAGATTGCTAGGGTTAATAGAGGTGTTCAGCTCAACATCCGGGTCAAAGTAATGTAAAACCTCGAGTGGAGTCGAGCCTTCTAGTGGCAGCCAACCACTCGCGGCAGACAATTCAAGCCCTTCATACGGATTATCAAACATCGCTGCAAATGTATCGGCTCTTAAAGTTATAGTCTTGCCATTTACAACAACAGTTAATAAATCACCAGAGATATTGACAACAACAGACTGATAAAACTGAATGAATTCCGGAATGAACACCACGGACTAAACAATAAACATACGTAACCATTTTTGACGCTGGAGAATGTCAATAATAAAAGGAGAAAGCGGGTTTAGATTCTATCCAACTGTGAGGATAATAG
Source organism: Silene coronaria (assembly GCA_028566215.1). Classification (NCBI taxonomy): domain Eukaryota; kingdom Viridiplantae; phylum Streptophyta; class Magnoliopsida; order Caryophyllales; family Caryophyllaceae; genus Silene; species Silene coronaria. The sequence goes on from JAOWBH010175557.1 coordinate 8,619, forward strand.
CGACCATGGAGAATAATTTGTTCACTAAGCGAAAGACACGTTTTGAAGGCAATTGTCGACATCCCCACAGACCGGAGATATTCAAGAACCCTAGCTTTGTCAATTGAAGTAGCGTGAGCATCCTTCTTAATAGAAGCATCGTTCTTCTCATCTGTATCATCATTAATGGGACGTTTCCTCTTGAAAGATTTAATCTTTTCTTTCCCAGAATTCAAATCATCAGCCAAAATTTCGTCTTTATCCCAATTTTTATCACCAGTCCCCATATCATCTTCAAGCACCAATTTTGCCTTTTCTTTTCCTGAGACAAAAGGTAATTTTTACAACACCTTTTTGCTTCTTTCGACCACGCTTGGTGGTGGTTTTGGAGGTCGAATCGGGTTGTGGATCAACGTGTGGTGGCTCCTCATGCGGTGTATCCTCGTCATCCATGGTAAGTGGCTTAGAAGAAGTTGCTTGTGGTTTTTTAGAACGATTAGGGATGGTGGAAGGGGAGGTGGTGGTTTTGGGTATGGTTGTCGATAGAGATGTGGTGGTTGTGGTACTAACAGGGTCAGGAGAGGTAAAGGTGACAGTGGATCTTGTAGTGATGGATTTGGTAGTGTTTTTTGCGGTGGTGGCAGAGGGTTTGGTGGTGGATTTATTCTTAGCCATCGAAAGAAGCCGGCGAAGAGAGAAGGTAAAAAGGTGATTTAGGGTTTAATAGTGAGAGAAGGTGATGACGGCTAAGGTGAGTTGAAGGGTTGTTTATTGAGACTGAATGGGAACGGTTGAGGTGAGTTATAATTGGTTTTTTTTATTGTTGTGCAAACATAATAACAACTCATAATCAGTCATCTTATTACTAGTCTGTACGAGAACTTGATTAGAGTAAATAGAGTGCAACTTAGCACATTAACGTTAGAACAATTAACCAACTCCGAATCGCAATCAATTCAATTTAATCAATCATCGAGGAACAAATTTTAGGACAAAATTGACTACGAGCTACTATTCAAAAGACTCAATTGTAATAGGATTTTCTCAAATTGTTCTCGAGCTTACGGTTTAGTGAAAATATCAGACAACCGATCTTCGATTTTGCAAAATTTTAAGCAAATGTTCCCTTTTTCAACATGATCACGAAGAAAATGATGACGGATATCAATATGTGTAGTCCTAGAATTTTGAACGAGATTTTTAGAAATATTAATCGCGATAGTATTGTCACAAAGAATAGGAACACAATTAATTATCATACCATAATCCCTAAGTTGTTGTCTTACCCATAGGATTTGAGAGCAACTACTGAGCCGCGACAACATATTCACTCCCGGCGGTGGACAATGCTACATTATTTTATTTCTTAGAGGCCCAAAAAATGAGACATGGTCCTACAAAGGTAGCTACACTGGAGGCACTTTTCCTTTCAACTAAACATCCTGTAAAATCAGCATCTGAATACCCCGTGAGAGTGGAATTGCAATCCATAGTATACCACAAGTATAAATTTTGGGTTCCAATCAAATATGAAGAATGCTTAAAAGCAATCAAATAAGCTACTTTTGGATTTGATTGACAATGAGCACATAAACGCACGCTAAAAAGAATATCCGGACACCTAGCAGTAAGATACAAAAGTGATCCTGTAAGACCCCCATTTATCCAAGAGCCTGGTCTAGGACTTCCGGGATAAATAAAGATGTTACCATCCGTAGCAGTAAACAAAGTAAACAACAACCCAGTACTTTAAAG
>JAOWBH010175568.1:0-10352 GCA_028566215.1 Silene coronaria
TCACAACTCGGGAGCCTCACGGGTCGTTTATGGTCCCTTAGACCTTGTGTATATAGGCTCATCAGCCATAAGAAAAGATCATACCTGAAACACGGTTCTTGACGCCTCGACTTTTCATATCTCCATCAAAGAGTGGGTTGAGCCTTATCCTCAGGCGCCTACGTATCCGTCGCGACGGAATCAAACCTGTATCGTAGTTCGAACCGCTTGCTTGTAGTTTTCTGCTGCTTCAGCTCGAATATCAATATTTGGTTACTCATTTTTTTAGAGCCAATGTTTGCATTCCTTTAATGAATATTATCATCTCTGATATTCCGCTGGGAGATTGATTCATCGAATCGGTGCTCATTCGAGCTCAACATATCATTTATGGGAAGTGTCACTTCTTTGGCATTTTGCTGTGAATTTCTTATCCAGTGGATGTCATCTGTTCATTTCATAGTGGTCTCTGGCGCCTACGGCGACAAAGCCCCCAGTTGTGTCGGGATCTAAAGTAGAGCCCCCAGTTGAAGCATTTTCTGCAAAAATTCGATAACAAAGCATATACGGCTCATAGTTCATGTAGCACATTTGGAAATTTTGAAAACATGGATGGATCATCAATCCAGATTATAAACATTACTTGAAAATAGTCATTGACCTGGTATCAAAATTATTTGAATTTTTGAAAGTATGGATAGGTCATTGACCCTGACTTCGAAAAGAATGGATCATCGTTCTGGTTTTGAAAAGGATGGGTTGTCGACCAAGTTATGAATCACTTTTGAAAATGGGCCAAAGACCCGCATTTTGACTTGAAATAAGGCTTCTTCGAAGGTCATTTTTTGAAAATTCGAATTTTGACATTTCAAAATGTCGAGCATTTTGATGGGAAAACACGACTTCTGCATTTTTGAATGCGACACGGACATCTGACCCGTAATCAATTATGGGCTTAACCCGCTAAAGTGAATCCATAAATGTGTACGGAATTTTAATTCGAACATTGACTTGCTGAGGGTAGAAATGTAAATTAGCACTTTCGGCACACAAAATGTAACTAAATCCGCAAAGTGAAGTGGACTGAAACAGGTGTGAGCTGAGACTTTGCCCGTCACACCAACCTAGGCCCTCTACGGCCGGTCACCTTTGTGATCCCAAGGTTTGTGGTTTCCTAATTCTGATATTATTAGGTTTCCAAATTTCAACAAGGTCGTGGGTTTCCTAAACCCAAGTCTGATAGAATTTTCATAATCTTCTCCTATGTTTTCCTATATATAGGGGTGAGACCATAAAAGAAATTCACAAATCTGAATCACAAGCTTCTTTCTTCATATTTCTTTCTTCTATAAAATTAGCAAATCATGAATTCTCTAGTAGTTGCTATGAAGGGTTGTGCAAAGGATTTCAAACCCCGGGAAACTCAAACCCTAACTAACGCAGGTATTCAACAAATACCCCCAATTGTCGAAATCATACCTCAAGATGCCTTTCTGACCAAGTGCCTGAGACTCTGGAACCCGGACCATAATGTCTTTGCCTTTCCTGAAAGGGAGACTTGTCCCCTACCCGAAGAATTTACTGTTTTGGAAGAACGGAAAATAACACAAGAGCCCGTTATACCCGACTTTTCATCATATTGGGCTAGGAATATCACAAATTCTTAGGTCTAAACCGCAACCAAATACACACTGTGGTCAACGGGGAGCAAGTGGACCTACTACCATTGGTGCATATCTTTCGGAAGGCTTACGACCTGCTATTGCGACACTGTATCATCGGCGGGCCTATGGTCTTGTAATTCTGCAGTTGTGCTGCTTTGAAGGATGCATCGACATCTTGTCTTGTCGCGGCCAAGCTAGGCTCATAGGGGTTGTTGAACAAATGAAGAGGCATGCTAATACGGCCTTATTCATTTTAGCTGGGAATATTCTGGGTTTAGATGCTCGTAAGGCTAACCCAAATGCTCCCTTCACTGGATCAACCCGTCTTCTAAAGTTTTTTTTTTCTTTTTTGTTTTTCTTTTGCCTTTTTTTCTTTCCTTGACTTTGCCACCACCGTCTTTCTTTTCAGCGGGCTTTCATTCATTTTTTGCCACCGCCTCCTTTCTTTTCAGCGGGCTTTTTTTCATTTTTGTAACTTAACGATTTCCAACTATTCTGGTAGGTCTGGCTGATGGAAAGACTTGGACTAATTGATCTTCCAGAGGATCTTGACACGTACCATGTGAGGGGCTTTTTCAATCGGAAACCAAGATTCGTGCTAGAAAAAGGGGCCGCCTACTAGCGCGAGGCATTGACCTTTGGCATCGGGTCTCGTGTTCATTTGTCTTTGTCGTGGCTTCGTTTACACGTGCTCACTAGGCTTTCTGACGTCGACAAGACAAGACACATTACCTTACTAGGCTTGGATCATTCTACTTATATCTATCCAGATCGGGTTCTTCGCCAATATAACCGTCAACAAATTGTTCCGGACATTGAGGCCACGCGAGGCCTACTCTTCGACGTTACTCGTGCTAGATGCCAGACTTGGCTTCATTCTTGGCATCGCAGGCCCATTTGGCATTTTATCAAACCTGTTATCTCAATTTGGGTGTCACAATCATACCGGAGATGGACTACTGAACTTTTATTCGCAAATAAAAGGAAGTTGTATAAAAATGACGCTGTGGATTGGAGGAAATGAGGCCGGGCATTAGAGAGTCGAGTACTCCAACCGACTTTGCTTGCATCTGAGTCTAAGCCTATAACTGACACAACTCCTAGGGCTAATTCTAGCGTGTGGAACCGACTAGGTACTAGAGGTGAGAGTGGGCCGAAACTTGCAGATAAACTTGGCCCACGACCGAGTGTGAAAGAGGGATTGGGCCCAAGGGAAGACAGTGCAGTTCCTCCGAAGAAAAGGGCCAAGATGATGATGGGTGAGACTTTGTCTCACCGTGACGGGCCACGCGACCCAACTAAGGATAGGCATAGTTTTTTAGCTTTATTATCTATTATTACTATTACATTTTCATTTGCTTTCCTTTTGAGTTTGATTGTAATGGGCTTTGTCCGGAATTATTAGACTAAATAAAACAGCTATTATTTATTAAAATTCCCATTTTCTGCATTCAAAATTTTATTTTGTTACATTATTGCGCTTGTACCATTATAAAAGGTTGTCTACATATCTGCTTTCCAACAAAATCAAACCGAGTCCGTAGTTCTTACTTAAAATATTTCATGTAGTGACAACAAATGTCAAACTTCAAACCTAACTCAAAATGACAAAGCAATTCAAAATATTATTTCATAACGTTTTAGAATGAGGCCTGTGGATAGTATTTCTTCAACTGGTCCAAATTTGTTGGATTCGAGAAGTCATTCTCGTCCAAATCAGTCAATCAGATCGCTCCACCAGTCAAAATCTTCTTTACCAAGGGCCTGCCCAATTTTGTTTTAATTTACCCCTCGGGTCCACTGGCAATAGCGCACGAACCGATTTTAACACGAGATCTCCTTCTTTGATTCCTTGAAGTTTCACCTTCTTGTTGAAATACCGTTCTAACCTTTTATGGTAGAGCTGAACTTGATATAGTGAATTTAACCGTCGCTCATCGAACATTACCAATGAATCATATCGAGCTTGAACCCAATCGGCTTCGGGTATCTAGCTTTCGAGCAGAATTCTTAGATACGGTATCTCTAGCTCGACAGGTTGAACTTCTTCCATCCCATAAGTCAAATAGTATAGAGTTGCCCCCGTTGCAGATCTAATTGAAGTTCGAGATCCCCACAATGCAAAGGAAATCTTATCGGGCCATTCACGTTAGTTCTCAGTTATCTTCTTCAGAATAATTGTAACTGTTTTATTAGCAGCTTCTACCGCACTGTTTGTCTGAGGCCGGTAAGAGGATGATTTGTGACGATTTATTTTATACTTTTCAAGTAATTTGGCGGTTTCAGCCTGGAAATGTGTTTTGTGGTCACTAATCATTTCGTGGGGCACCCCGTATCTGCAAATGATATTGTTTTGAATGAACTTTGCTACTTTATTCGCATTTAGCACTATATAGGACTTAGCTTCTACCCACTTCGTGAGATAGTCAATTGCAACCAGAATAAAGAAATGCCCTCCAGTTCCAGGTGGGTTCACTTTGCCGATGATATCAATTCCCCAAGTTGAAAAAGGCCAAGACGATGTCATGTTATATAGAATAGAAAGTGGTATATGTTAAACATTTGCGAATATCTGGCAATTGTGACAGTGTCTGACGTATTTGCGACAGTCCGTCTCCATCGTTGCCCAGTAGTAACCGAGCCTCATGATCTTTCGAACTAGTATGTGGGCGTTCATATGTGGCCCACATTCGCCGTCATGGACTTCTTCCATAACCTTTTCTGCGGCGATCTTGTCGACACATCGTAACAAAACACCTTGCGCGGTCCTTTTCTACAGTTGTCCGTCATTAGTCCTAACGAACTAGGTTGAAAGCATCAGTAATGCTCGTTTTCCACGTGAGTCGAGATCATTAGGGTATTCTCTCGTGGTTTTAAACTTTATAATTGACGCGTACTAAAGCTCGGATTCACTAGCCTCGGCGTCGTTGATTGCATTAACATAGGCTGGTGACGATCTCGCTCCACACACAAAGGCATACAGTCTACGCTATCGGGAATGTTGATTAAAGTAGCCAATTTTGATAAGGCATCGACGAACTGATTCTCTTCCTTCGGAATGTGGATGTACCGTATTTCATCGAAATACTTCTCTAGCTCTTCTATTTTTGCCTGGTAGGGTGCCAGAATGTTGCTTTTAATTTTTCATGACCCGGTTACTTGGTTGATGACCAAGGATGAGTCATCATGGATTATCGGCTTCTTTATTCCCAGATTAATAGCGTTGTGTAAGCCCAGTAGGCATGATTCATATTTTGCAGCATTGTTAGTAACAATGAAATCGAGTTTGATCGACACGGGTATATGTTCTCCTTTTGGTGAAATGAAGAGAACACCTATTCCGTATCCCAAGCAATTTGAAGCTCCGTCGAAATACAGATCCCATATATCATCTTCGATGTGTACAACATTTTCGTCCGAAAATAACCATGTGTCAATGATTTCAGCTTCTTCAACTGGGTTATCAGCAAGGAAATCGGTAACAGCCCTCCCTTTTATCACTTTCAACGACACATAATTAAGATCAAAGTCTGATAGCATTAGAGTCCACCTTGACATTCTGCCGTTCAGCACTGGTTTTTCAAACAAGTACTTGATTAGATTCATTCTAGAATAAATGCTTACACTGTAACTGAGCATGTAATGCCTTAGCTTCTTTGTCGCCCAAACTAAAGCCAAACATGTTTTCTCCAATGTAGTATATTTAGATTCATATTCTAAAAACTTTTTGCTAATGTAGTAAATTGATCTTTCATCCTTTTCTACAGTTTGGGCCAACATTACGCCCATCGCGGTATCCATAACTGTTAGATACAACGATAATGGCAATCCGGCTACTGGTGGACTTAAAACTGGCGGATAAGATAGGACCACTTTTATCTTATCGAAGGCGACTTGACAGTGATCATCCCACATAACGTGTTCTCCAACCTTTAGCTTCTTAAAGATCGGTTCACAAATCATGGTTAATTGAGCAACGAACCGACTTACATATTGAACACAGCCTAGGAAACCTTGAATTTCTTTCTCGGTTTTAGGATGCGGCCTTTCCATGATAGCTTTAATCTTTGATGGGTCAACTTCGATGCCACGGCGGCTAACAATGTGACCGAAAAGCTTTCTCGAGGTAACTCCGAATGCGCAGTTTTGTGGGTTCGGTCACATATTATACTTTCGTAATCTCTCAAAGAATTTTCATAATGCACTGAAATGGCCATCACGCTCTTTTGATTTCACGATCATGTCATCGACGTAGACCTCCACTTATTTATATATCATATCATATAGCAACGTCGTTGTTGTTCTTTGGTAAGTTGCCCCTGCATTTATCAACCCGAATGAGTAATGACATTAGCGTATAATAAGAAGTCCCCCACTGCGTTATGAACGCAGTCTTGTGCATATCTTCTTTGACCATGTTTATCTGATTATAACCGACATAACCATCCATGAAGGATAATAATGCATGATTTGCGGTATTGTCAACCAAAATATCGATTGGAGGTAATGGAAAATCGTCCTTTTGACCTGCTTTATTAAAATCGCGGAAATCCATACATATACGGAATTTTCGTCCTTCTTCAGTACTCGTACTACATTAGCTACCCAATCTGAGTATTCTGACACCTTGATAAACCCGGCTTTGAACTGTTTATCAACTCTTCTTTGACTTTTAGAGACCACTCATTGCGCATTCTGCGTAACTTCTGTTCACTGGTTTGAACCCCGGCTTGATCGGAATTTTTTATTCTACAATTTCCCTGTCAATACCCGGCATATCTCTTTAAGACCATGCAAACACATCTTTGAACTCATTCAACAGATGGATAAATCCTTTTTTCTCTACGGGATCTTATGTGGTTCATATCTTAAGCTCTTGCGGTTCTAGGGTGGTTCCCAAATTAATTGTTTCGATATCTTCGATTACCGGGTTTCTATGCTTGTATTCTTCCAACCCTTTTACCAACTGGGGAGGTGGTTCGACCCCCTCTTCTTCCACCTGTTCTCCTTCGACCTGATTCTCAATGCTATTATTAAAACAATCATTTTCAAAAATTAAATTGCAATGTAAATGAGACAAATCATAAGCAAACTTGTTCATCTGATTATTATCGGTTTGAAAAGGGGCAAAATATGCTAACATTTGGGCCAACTGATCAGAGGTCATTGGCAGGATAGGCTTGGCATTCGGGACAGGATACCAGAACTAGGAAGGGGTACATGAAAAGGAAAGACTGGGGAGGGGGTATCTTCGACACCTAACACTTTAGACTTAGCCTTAGGACTCAAATCAAACTCAGACCCAGACTCAGACTCAGAATCGTCATTTGGCTTGAACATTTCTCCTTCAGGGACATAAGAGTTTCTTGTCGGTGATGCAAAAATAATCCAAATTAGTTTCCGTTTCCCATTCTAAATTTTTCATTCTCCTGGCGGACCTGAACCACCATTGATGCCAAGCCTTCATTGCCTTTCTCACTTCGGTCGCATCCCAGCCGCATCGATGTAATATGTAGCCCACCATCAGGTCTTTTGAGGAGCCCACCTGGTAAACGGACGACATTCCATTCATGCTATCGAGGATTATCTCTTTGGGAGGGTTCTTAACGAACTGCATGTAATGTGAGGCAGAGTTCTTCTTGTTTTCTTCCTCGTACTGCTGAAGCTTTAGATACCAGGATCAGGAATATATTTCTTTCATTATATTGTTCATTTTCTTATCAGCAACTGCTATCAGTTGTCTGGCTTCTGGCGCCTTCCCTTATTTAAAGATGTTAGTCTCGATCTCCTTTAGCTGTTTAATGAGAAAAACTTCCGAGGTAGGCCCTTCATCAAGTGACTTAACTAAAGCGGATTCCTCAGTTAGTGCCCCATTTTGAACATCTTCGAAAATAGAAGTACGACCCGATTTCTTGACCCGATAGGGACGTCCGGATTGAGTCAAATGATTGGACTTGAGGACATCTTTCCTTAATTTTAGGATATCTTCTTGAGTTCGTGGGATGGTTGCGCCTTCGGCGAGTTAAATGTCGTCTTTGTCATAGGCCCAAATACCATTGATTTCATTCCCGCTTTGAAGAATGTACGACGTGCAGTCGATATTGAAATTCCCAATTCGAACTTCGTTCTGGGTCATTGGAATGTGATTAGAGCAATCTATGTAGACTTTTCCCACGAAAAATCCGGTAAGGCAACCGATGAGCTTGATCAAATGGGACATATCAGTATTGTCTTCAATGAACACTGCATTGGCATGGTTGCAAAAAGGATTACTCACATTGTTAGGTTTGACGGAAGGATCAGAAGTGACCCATTTTCGATCATATTCTGGATCTCGTGCTTGAGTCGGTAACAACTTTAGGTGTCATGACCTTTCCTTTGGTTAAAAGCACAATAAGCATTTGGCTTGTATTATTTCCTTTGTTTGTTAGCGGGTGGATCCGGAGTTGGACCAATCGGATTGAGCTTTCCTTGGGCCAAAAGCCTTTGGAGAGCATAAGTATAAGTGCACCCAATGTTAGTGAATACTTTAAGTGCTCGACGTTGTTGCCCTTTAGAAGTTTCTCCCAAAAGGCTGATGGCCTGGATATGGTTGGTGGAACTGGGTGCCTTTTTAGACGAAGAGCCCCCTGGTAACCTTTAGGCTTTTCAGCCTCCGCAACACGGACATCATCTTAAATTTTCATCCCGACTCGGCTAAGTTCCTTAAACAAGATAAAATTTTGTTATTTGACAGCATCTCGGTAGACGGGTCGAAGATGCTTAACGAACTTGTCCACCATTTCAACCTCTTCGGGCCTTTTGGATAATTTAACGCTTTCAGCGCGCCATCTTTTGAGGAATTCAGTAAACCCCTCTTTCTCTTTCTGCACCATTACTTCGAGGGTGCGCATAGTGGTTTGAATTTCAGCATTATCAACAAAATGCTTACAGAAATCCACCGTAATATCTTCGAATGTTAGGAAATTCTTGAGTTCGAGGCCATAGAACCACGCCTTCAGGTGTTCTCCGAGTGATTGGGAAAAAATATTGAACATCATTTCAGCTAGAAAACGATCTTTTTTTTTATGAGATAAGTTCAAAAGTTTGGTATTGAAAACTCGAAGTGAATATTTCGAAAATTTGATTCAAAATTTCGAAAAAAAATAGAGGGGTGGACGGTTGGAAATCGAAAAAAAGGAGACGGGTTTTGACAAAAGACTCGATTTTGAAAACACAACTCGGAATTCACATAGCAATTAGTCATTTACATTTTAGGGATGCAATCCATGAACCTAAACTCTTCTAAGACTCGGTCGATCTTCTAAAATGGGGTTTATGCCAATGATCCCACCTTGTTAGGTAACCATAAACCCGCCATAAGCCAGTAACAAAATGGCAAGTAGACAGTTGCTAACCTCGGCGGAACCACCTTGATACTTAAATCAGGCATAGTGAACGTTATTTCCCTACCTTGAAATCGACCCAAGGGGACAAATGGTTCGATTCCTAGAGTCTCAATTGGGTTTATACATGATAAACATAAAAAAACGTATGATTCATACCCTAATAGCCATTGTTTTATTTTTCAAGTTTCACATTCCCCAGCGGAGTCGCCAAATTGAGGACAAGGGCAATCTGATCCACGCGATTGCTTTTATTTCAGAAAAAACATTTTTTACTTTTTGAAAAGAGTCGCCACTAAATTTTTAGGTGGAATTTAGAAACCAATTTTTTAGAAAAATGAGTTCGTTGTGAGCTTACGCGTTGGCAAATTTGGATATATTTCATAAATTTAACACCCAACCCCGCCCGTTACAATAACGGTCTCGACTAGATAGAACAATGACTACTTTAGGACTACGAATCACACGTGATATGCAAATCATTGTTTTAAACCCTAAGCATGTGAATATTCATTCCACGTCGGTTTAATGCAACTTAACCCGTCGAGTGATTTAGCATGTGAATTTCATTTACATTAATCTAAACATAAACAAAATTCATCCAAAAGGGGGAGTAGAGATTTACTTATCCTCGCGGTAATGCATAATTGTTAATTCATAGCAATAATTATCATAAAGCTAATAAACAAACAAACACGAAGTAAGGCAAACAAATAGACCAAAATAGGCCTCATGGCTGAACCAAACTCACAGCTAAATGGCCCTAATGGGTTCATGCATAACCTATTCTAGGTCAAGTCGGAATACTAGCATGTGATATAATTTTGATGCATAATTATAACGAATTAAGTAAAGCATACAAGCTATTAATCGAAATAATATTGCATAAACACAAACTAATCGAACAACCTACAATTGACAAATTCCGAGTCAAAGGGGAGAGGGAGGGCACACGACCCTAGGATAACACACGACCAAAACGAGACCGATCCATATTGAAATTCTAATCATGTGAAACAATTCTATAAATTACAACATATTATAATTATTTCGTAATAAAACATGTGATTTGAAATAAATTGAACGACCTAAACTTTCCATTTAGACATGCAAATAATCATATGAAAACAAAATCTAAAATAAACAAAAATAAATCTGAGGTTAATTACATACAGTATCGAATTGCAAGTCGTTAAAATCTCGTTAAAAAGAGGAGGATTGGGGCGCGTGACCTTCGGTCATGGGGCCGGTTTTTTAACATCTTTTAAATCCTACTTTAGTCATCGAATTTTAATAAGACGGTGTTAAGCACGCGGCCTTATGC
>JAOWBH010175579.1:0-10352 GCA_028566215.1 Silene coronaria
GGGTGGATATGACGGTTGTGGACTTGTGGTGTTGGTGATGATAAGAGTAGGGTGGGTCATGGGTGGATTTAAAATAAGACAAAGGTATATCGGTCAGATTTTTAAAAATTTACCAGAATCCTCAAATTGGTGCAGTTTTAGAAGAAAAGTGAAATTCTGAATGTGATTTACAAAAAAATTATATAAAACTGTAATTTTCAAAAAGTGGTTTATAAAAGGCTGTAATAAATTTTTTTTCTCAAAAATAAATATGAACTAGCTAAAATTTGCTCAAGTATACATCATATATTAATATATATCAAATCATGAGCAATAGATGATATAAAATTATCAAAAGATCAACTTAAATACTTATTATTATTTTCAATTTATATAAGTTGGAGTGACTCTAAAAAATTATGTAACAACTAATCATAACATTATGACATAGAAATGTAATGAGTAAATAAGTTGTAAGCAAATAAATACTATTTCCATTTCAATTTTATTGTTCAATCTCTATTTTAAATTATCTCAAATTAGCCATATTGCATGACAAAATGATTTACAATGTTGAGAGACAAGTGTTACCATAACTCAATAAACAAATGAAATGAAATAAAAAAGTTATTACTTGGCAACTCGAAAGACGAATGAATTGGCGGTGTTAATGGTGGGAGGTCGTGGTATAGGTTACGGATCAGATAGGTAGGTAATGATGTGCATAAGGCTATGAGAAGGGTTATGGATCATACATAGGGTGGGGCAGGAGGGGGTGGGTTATACTAGAGGGGACGTAGGGGATGGTGGAGGCAAGAGGGCCTTTGACAAGCTCACGACAGAGGAGAAAGCAATGGCTGATCGGAGCGCATTTGGGCCCTTAGTGAAGGCTTGGCTCTAGATTCGGAAGAAGTAAATCCGGGCAAACATGTGTCTGATCCGTGCGTTCCGGGAGGGGGGATGGTATTGGGTGCGGTCGCCATTATGTTGGAGGGTCTGTTGGTGGATCTCGAGGTAGTCGATCAGTGATGGCGAACATTTTTTTCCTTACGTTCATGTGACGGTATGTTGGAGAGGAAATAAGAGAGAAGTTAGAGAATTGAGAGAACAAACAAGAGGGATAATATGGAACATAACATACAACAATGAGTAAAATTAAATATATATTGTGTAAATAAACAAGTTATGAAATTTACAGTAATTTTATACAGAGTATTTCAGATTTCACCTCAGATAGGTTAAAAGGTCGAGAAAAAAAACGGAGTCCTTTGAATAAAATTATAAAATTAAGCAACATAAGCTTATCAAAAGTGTATGAATAGACAAAGTAAAATTTTCTAAATTTTAGTAATTTGCTAAATCCAAAAAATACAAGTTTTTCCTTTTAAAAACACTTTCTGTTACAACTCATACAATGCACGGATATCAAAACTAGTTTTAAAGCAATTTGTGGATGACCCAAAGGCACTAGCAATAGACAAACCTCAAATGAGGTTTGTTCTATGCCACATCACCTACAATATAAACCTTTGAATAATAAACCTCTACAAAACAATAGACAGACCTCTCAAATATATACAAACCTCATATACAAGGGACTCATTCTCTTTCTTACCTCTCACCATAAACCATTTGCATATATTAGAAGTATTAGCATGAACAAACCGATTTATCTTTTTACAACAATAGAGGAATTTGTACACAAACCTCTAAAAAGTACATGAAACTTTGTTGACAAACCCCAATTATGAATGCCCTATCATCCCCCTATTTTAGTTTTTGTACATTCATGGCCCAACATAATTTTGATGACATAAGTAAAAGCAAAACAAGTTTAATGGGCTTAAATTTGACATCCATTCCTTGTTCACATGGCCTAACATGATTTTTGGTTAGGCTATGGGAAGTATATGTGCCTAACACAAATTTAAGCCAAACTCGTTCCTCCAAAGTCCACCCAAGAAAATTGCAAAAGCCATGAAGAACAAAAAAAAATAGAGCAAAAAGAAGATAAACAAAACCCCAAAATTAAAAAAGAAAAAAACAAAAATGAGTCACCTTGTTGTCCTCCACAGCCTCCCATGCTATCACCTCTCAATCCCATCATCATCATCATCATCATCATCTTCATCATCAGAGTTGATGATAAAATCAAGGGTGAAGATGTACCCTTACAGTGTACCTGAGATTAAAAGCAATAGTAATAGAATATTAATAAAATGTATGGCAAATCCAAGGAGAGTTGCTATGGTTGCTAAACAAATTAGAAGGGAACTTTCTGATATGTTGCTCACTGATAAGAATTTACAGTATGCTGTTCTCCCTGAAGCTGCCCTTGGTGCTGACCGTTATCTTTCTTCTGTTACTACTATTAGTGATGTTGAAGTCTCCGCTGACCTTCAGGTTCCTTCCTTTCACGCTTACAACCGTCTTAAATACCATTCTGTATTTGTTATTTGTTTATGGGATAATTTTCTGGAATTGGGTTTTTTAGTTTTTAATTGGTACTGCAATGATTTTGTTCAAGTCATCCGTATCTTTTTCTCGAGATGGGTATTTTAATCAACAATAAACAAATGATTTTGGTAAAGCAAGGGCTGGCTTGGATATACTTAACCTTACCACTGTGTAAATGATGCAAAAGGACGGCTTTTGGATGACCTGAAATTAAAATTGTTTCGAATAAGAGTCATTTCAGTGAGCCCTTTTGCTTTATTCTATCAGAATGCCGAGTATTTGGCTACATTTGGAATTGGAAATGCAATGTACCAACTTCCATGTATAAACTAAAAAGGTTAGGTTTATGATTCTCAATTGAATTGAGTGAGATTTATAAAGTTTGAGTTTGTTTGATGTTACAGTATATTTCAGTGTGTTGTGGGGAATGTGAAATTCATTATGTTTAAAAGGTAGAGGCTTGGAATTGAACTGTATTACCAATTGTTGTCTATAGGTGGTGAAAGTGTATGTGTCGATTTTTGGGGATGATAGAGGGCGAGAAGTGGCTCTTTCGGGTTTAAAGGCCAAGACCAAATATGTGAGAGGTAAACTCGGAAAACGAATGAAGCTCAGGCTTACCCCTGAAATCCGTTTTATCGAAGATGAATCTTTGGAGCGCGGAAGCAGGGTAAATAACTCAGTTGTTCATACTTTCATTGCATTATGATAAAAGAGGTTCCTTGTAAATCTTTTGTTCTGAGCTAAAATACTGTTTGTCCTTCTGAGTTGTGGTGACAAAGAAAAACTGTTGCCGAAAATGTGGTTTTCATGTTGTAGTATGGAGTCGACTGCACTTCCTCTAGTCTTCTAGATGTAGCTTGTCAAACTACCTATAGAGATCATGTAAGAAATTTTGCTAACATGTCTAAATTGTTTGAAATTTTGAAATGTAAGAAATATGTGATAATATGTCAAGTTGATGAACCCTGCAAAATTCTCAATTTCTTAGTTTCTTACTATGAAATATTTCCGCTAAAACGTCAGGTAATTTCTTTTTTCTAACACCATGTAGAGCCTATCACAGTGTGAACTGGGTTGCTAATTGATAGTGATTATAACTTCATAAGTTTACAAACCTGATACTCTGTTTGACAATGAGTAAAAGCTTAGTATCTAGCATCATTGAGGATGTTCCACATTTTTTTTTTACTGTAATCGAATTCTAATGATTAGTAACTGTATCTGATATTCGGATTCTTAACGAATAGGAACAATAGCTCAGGATGCTATTGACGGGTAGCAATTTACAGTTTAGTTTGCTGCATTTTGTTGTATAGCTCCTTTGATTTGTTGATTTGGATCTAAATGAGGGCCTTGAAATGACGAGTGTTTGTGCCTTTCCGATTACTATTCAGGTTATTGCAATATTGGACAAGATCAAGAATGATAATGACCAAAAGGATGAGGATTTTCCAGAAGAGAAGGAAGAAACAGCCAACTCTCTTGATGATGACGATGATGATAACTGGGGGGAAAATGACACTGATGAAGGTGTTATTTATGTGCGGTAGAAGTTACACAAATGGTGTGATACTTCATTTTACTCCTTTGCCACCTCTGTAAGGCCTCTCATAATATCCTCACAGAATTTTATGTGCATTGCTGGTTTTATAAAGAAAATAGCAAGGCTAGTAATGTGCTCAATGATGATGTGTTGCACTCTCTTGGCTAGTTACATCTTGGTTGCTATATGATGGTCATCTAACTAAAGAACAATCCTTGACATAGGTCGCAACTCTGAACATAGAAGTGGAGTAAAAAAGAAATATCCCGTTAAGGAGATTTGTAGTTTTGTACTGTCCTGTCAATGAATTTTCAAAAAAAAAAAAATACAGCAGAGACTTGCTTCAGAGGGTGTATAAGGCATAAATTCCAAGTAAAGATTGTCTCCATTTTCAAAGAGAATGAAATAAAGTGCGGGTAAATACTTAGCCTTTTATGAGATTCTATGTGTTTGACCATCCCTAGGCTCGACTGTGATCGAGAGGGTTTAAAAGTCTCACAGATATAGTTGATTAGTTGAGTCTCAGTAATCTGCAGCTCTTAGTTTTCTTGTTGATTTGATATTTGCCCACATTCTGTCATGACATATTTAACAGAAACCAATTGTGGTGTAAATGACGCATCAGCTTCCAAATCACATTTCCTGTGGCTTCGAGGTTTGCAACATTGATCTCGTTTGTTCGCGTGATGCAATGTAAGTGGAGTTCACTGGAGCCTTGACACTCGACCAGGCACCAACTTCTGGTGATCACTTTGGAGCTTGTCAATTAGTTAGATTTTCTACTGCATATGAAGATCTCCCTACCCTCAACTATAGATTGTTTTGCCGTGTTTGTGTAGAGAACCCAGTGTCTTCTTTTATTAGTGCAATGACAGCTAGGGTTGTAATCTTATGTTTTTCAAGTTTGAATCAGCTAGCAATTATATCTGTCACTTCTTTGTATTATTATTTTTTGTTTAGTTTATACCCAATGTTGTGCATTAATGCATTAGCTTGGGAGCCACAATGTCAAACAAATTGTCAAACAAATTTCGAACGTGATGTTACAGCCGGAGAGCCTTGTATTTGTATACAGCCCACTGAAGCTGCGAAATTTACGAAGGGTATATAAGACAACCCATTACAAACCAATTATCCATTTGTCTCTAGGCAACTAAATAATGTTAAACTTGACATCTCCTGACAAAGCCTGTAATAATTGCATCTAAAGAAAGTGGTACAGTGCTAATCCCCGTATTACTACTATTATGCTTGACACAATTCCTGGCCCAAACAATTGATTTTACCAACACAAGTTCGGATGGCTCATGAATAATCAAGACAAATCCCAAAGTTTTCGAGTGTAGAAAGTTTTCTCTCTTAATGCTTCATAAGGCAACTGATTCTTAACACACAGCAGGGACAGCACACATCTTGATCAATTCAGGCGCCTAATGAAAATTCACAGGCAAATGGGGAAAAACGCAGAAACGAAAAGAGAGATCTTTTGATTTCAAAAATGGGTACCTGTGGAAGGTATGAGATGACAAAGCATGCAGTATCGTACTTTAGAGCTACATTAAGGCCTGAAGTAGCAGAACCATTAAGCTATGATTATTTTCAATTTGTGCAGCAACTATGGAATCTGTATTATGAATAATAATTCGTCGAGGAAACAAAAACAACTATCAATAACAGGACATGAGATCCAAAAAAGCATTTCAGGTACTGAAAACTGAGAAGTTCAACCATGCAATTCCTCCTCAGTATTCATCTCTCTTAGCATTAGTTAGCATTAGTGGTGTGCAACTGCCACCTTGTGTGCAACTGCCGCCTTGGCTTCAGCTTTCTTCGCGGACTTGGATTTCATCTGATAAACCCACGCAATTTAGGTCCAGATGTTAAAAGCAGTATTTATAAAAACGGATTAGTTACAAAGACGTAAAAAAGTCATCACTCAAAGTGAAAAATAAAGACTACAATTCCAGTACAATACGATAAATTTATACAGAGCAGCATTGAAGAGCCATCTAATTTAACACTACAAATATCACTGAAGTACGACCTAATGGTGTAGGTTACTCCGACTCTTCATATTCCATCTGAGTACTTCGTCAGATACTCAGCATTCCGATACGAGTCTGAGTAACATAGCTACTGGTAGAAACTGAGCGAATGATGGATGGTAGGTTCAAATCCCCCTCCCTCTTTATAATTCTCAACTGAAACTACGTGAAAAGATTCAGGAGGAAGCAAGACTAAAATGTTGGTGAGTAGATAACTCAGTCTCCTCGCATGAACTGTCTTAAAATCCTCATAACAATGTAATCGGCTACAATTTTGACCCCACTCTAAGTCATTGAGCTAAACATGAATGTCACTCATCTTACAGAGGCCACCTGGAACGAGTGCATCAAAACTGTGAAGCCCATATCAATCAGAAAATCCATAACTATTATACATAACAGTAACCTTTCAATTTCCCATATTCTTGCATGTCATTAGACTCCTGTCATTTCATAGGCCACACCTCATAGCACATAAACTCCGAGAACGAGATTACAATCATTATCAATGGGACAATGAATTATCAAACGAAAAATGGAACAGAGCTTCTACTTGCTCCGATAAATCACATTATGAGGCATGTGCACACTTATGTCTACATCCCATATGGAGTTATGTACGCAGCCATAATCTATAGGTACTCTACTACTCGGTCATCTATACACTGCAACACTGTCTCACCAATTCACCACCATAAAACTAATTTAAGAGGGAGATCACTAATGCCACGGGATATATGCATTGAGAAAGCTACAAAGTATAAAAATTATAAAATTCTTCCTCTTAATAGCCAGGGTGCAGCATATTAAACCCGTGGCATTAGGAGGACTCTTTAAGAGTAGACCTTGCTAAACCTTCTTCAACACATAAAAAATATGCTTCTCAGATCATGATAGACATACTCCATACTAGATATTACACCCCAATTCACATATGATCAAGTACAAGAAATTTCAATAACAATCTAACAAGAAAAGCAATTGATGAAAGTAATTTTTTCCTTTTCCCCAATCATGGAATAACTTACTCTGTAAGTCAATACCATTTCTTATGAAACCAATGAAAAATACTTCCCTGTCACAATCATTTGTTCATCTTTTTTTTTCTCGTGAGCGGTATTTTAATCAAAGCTAAACAAATGATTGAGACAAGGGGGAGTAGATTAATCAGCCACATTGATCTAATGCTGTAATTCAACAAAACAAATGAAACCCATTTAAGATCCGATTAAACACTTCCAAACACATAAATTAAAAACCATCAAAACATTGAACAAAATCTAGATCAAACAATAAATTCAAAAGGGGGAAATATAATCAACCTTAAGAAATTTGAGCTTCATATTTCCGTAAACTAGCCCTGCGGAAAAGGCGGATACACGAGCAACCTACAAACATTCAAGCCCAAAAATTCAAAAGGAAAACTAATCAATCAAACTGCAGAAATTCTTACAACAATCAATATGATAACCAAAAAAAAATTGAAATTGGGGAAGAAATAAGAAAGGTAAAAGAGGTGAAATTAACCATGGCAAGAGTGCTAGTGCCACTGTAGAATTGGGGAAGAGCTGGTGCCATTTTTCCAGAAAAATTGAAAGAGGGATTTTGTTCGTTGATCGATTGATCGATTATGGAGACGATAGAAACCCTGATTTTTATGGGATTTTTTTTAGCAGGCGTAAGTTATTAATTAATGACATGGGCCTACTGTGTAAGTCTATAAGAGTACAAGTCTATGATGGGCCTGGACTATCATATAAATCTGATGTATTACCCCGTCGGTGTAGTTTCTGAGCTTTATAAGAAAGTTTTCGAGTTTTGTTTTAAAGATTATGAGTTTTACTATAAAGTTTTTCAATTTGTTTACTAACATTAAACTCAAAAAATTACAATATAACTCGAAAACATTATATATATGCTCAATTAAATTTAAGTTCGGGCACTATCCGTCGAAGTTTGTGACGGATAGTTGCCATCTCACAATAAGGCAAGTGGGAGGACAAATGAGTACTCCATTCCCTCCACTTGTCCTCCCACTTGTCTTATTGTGAGAGAGATATTATCCGTCACAAGCTTGTGACGAATAGTGTCCATCACAAGCAAGACGCTTTGCATAAAAAATACACATTAAACTCAAAAACTAATTAAGTATGAGCAAGTACATCCGATGTATAATTCTTTTTCTCATCTAGGTCAACCTAATTCTTAACGTCGACAAATTAATAAATAACATTGATATTAATGAACTTCTCATTTTACCACTTTTTGTTTTTTTGTTTTTTCTCTCTTCTCCCTAAAAATCCAAAAAAAAAAAATTGTCTCACAAAATAAGAAAAAACCCACTTTACTAACTTTGTATTTCCGTCACAACCACTTTAATTTCGTCAATTTCCGCTACCAAAATCAACAATTGTCAATGTAAGTAATTTAAACTAACTTTAATTCTTTTAAATTTTGTAATTAGTAATTAGATTTAGGTAGATTTGTTATTGTTAGAACTAGACCTGGCATAACCCAATCCGACTCACCCGATATCGAATCCATCTGACGCTCGAAAATACAGAAATATCATAACAACTGAAATCAACTCAGTCCGATCTGATGTATAAGAGGGGATCAGGTGATGCATCAAGTTGACTGCTTGTTAATATCAAATAGAATCATTTTTTTTCCTTTTCCAAATGTAAATCGTAAAAATTAGAAGGAAATAAAGGTGTCATTTAGTCTTAGAACATGTTTGGCCTTACTTTAGGAAAAGTGTTTTTACCTTTGAAAATGAGTTTTTTAATAAGCAATTTCTTGATAAAGTTGTAGGTGTTTGGCCTAAAATTTTACAAAAACGACTTCTCAAAAGGAGATTTTTACGTAAGCGTATTAAAAATGAAATTTTTTGTTCAAAAGTATATCAAAATGGGTCTCGATTTGTAGAGAATGAAAAAATATGAATTAATAAGTATTTATTTTATTTTGTTGACATCTTTATAACATACAAATTTAATTTTTATGTATTAAAAACTATAAATACAAAAGCAAAATCTAGAAGCACCAAATTGGTGCTTCTGCTTCTAGCTCTCACAATTAACTTTTGGGCTTAAAAAAAACTGTTTTAACTTCTTAAAAGTTGATTGTTTGGCCTAGCTTGTGCTTATTCAATAGAAAAGCACTTATAAAAGCTTGGCCAAACACATACGAAGATTTGTATAACTTTACGTTGTACAAGTATAATATAGGATTAATATGTACAGTCTGAAAAAAAAAAATTAAAATTAAAAAGAAGTTTATAAAATGGAAGATTGGGAGTAGTGTAGATGAGCCAATGAATCAATGAAGACATTTTTAATAGGATCGGCGCGTGATTTTACTTTTCAGAAGTGACTTCTCAATTGTCCAATCAGATTGAATTTGTCACTTTACAATGGCGTTTATATTCGAAACGACGATTTTTATTTTTTTGATAATTAACTAAAAGTTGATAATAAAAAATATGTTGTGTTACTAAATTATCCAATATGGTATTATGAATTAAATTGTCACCTTAGTTAGTTGGAGTCGGATTTAACAAGAATGCTACATTTTAATTCATGTTTAACTCTTTCTGATGATTGTTGATTTAAAATAATTATTAAGATAAATGTCATTTAAATAAGTCGATAACATTATATTTGAAACAATACATCATAATTGAGATGATGACGGAGAAGAAACAAAATGACTTAATAGAACTAAACAACAATACAATAGCATATTGTAGGATTGTAACACAAAATAACCTTCTTCTTCAAATGTTTGATTAATTAAAACTCTAAAGTTGACATAAATATAGCATTGTCCGATCAAGCATCCAAGTAAGGAACTGCTACGTCAACCCAGAAAACCTGCGAAACATATTAGACATATTAGATACATCAACTAAGAGTTCCTTAATGAATTATTTTGTTTCTACATAAAGTACTGAAATGTATATCTTACTCTTTGATAAAGATGGTAGGTTCTTTTTCCAACCTCTTCGTCGAGATACATATAGAGGCAGTACCTCTTATCCACTTTGTCACCTCGACTGATGACTTGAGTGCTTTGTCTGAGTCTATACATTAGAGATTGATCATAAACTCTGTCAAGCCTAGGACCATCTTCTCCGATTAGGAACCATTTAGCCCAGCGCTTGTTAACTTCAGCCATGTTCTTCTTATCTTGCACCTCCAACTTCGAGAAAACTACACCCCACACTATCTATTTCTGGTTGAGAACTGTATTACGGCTATTATTTTGCCTTACCCCATCTTCTTCCACCGTGTTATTGCATTTAAGTAGCCATTCCATAGCTC
>JAOWBH010175590.1:0-10351 GCA_028566215.1 Silene coronaria
GTCTACACCGCTGTCTATTCTGAGTTTCTTTTTTGCTTTGTTTCTACGTTAGTGTTGAGAATGGGTTCGACTTTAATTCTTAAGGGAATCGTGTTCTCTTCATTTACAGGTTGGATTTTAGAAGCTTGTGGTATTTGCCATAACTGAACTGACCACTTCCCAGGGTCGGTCTTGGATGCGATCCACCAATGCCTACCATGTTATGCAAGGATGCCATTTTGTCAAGGATTTCTCAATCTACTTGTATTAATGTCTTCTGTTTTTGCACTTTATTCGTAGTTTAATGTCTTCCTTTTTTGCACTTTATTCGTAGTTTGATATATGGATCTGGTCGATTATCTATAATTACGTGAATAAGAATCACGAGAGCTTTGGGGGTAATCTAAAGGAATATTTGAAGAGCTTATTAAATCTAGATGTTTGCTAGCTGTCATAAACCTCTCAAATCCGTCACAAATAAGACTCTTCGAGGAGCGACGGGGATAGTGAAGAAAGATAAGATGCAGTTTTTCCTACCTAAAAGAATGAATGAAGTTCGAGAAGTGCCATCCTTAGAGAGCGTGTATATTAGTAACTGTCCAAGGCTGTCGTCATTTTCTTTTGAGCCATTAGCTGCTCCCAAATTGCAGCACACGACTCTATAACAATGAAGTGGTTTTTACGCGGAGATTCAAATCAAGACGGACCTTGGAATTGCCGTCTTCGGAGGGTGTTGCTATTAGAGAGTGCTGGAAAATGCAATCGTTCTCATTAGGAGGAAAATTAGCTCCCAATTTATGTGAATTGGAGGTTGACTGCAAGGGCTATTCTAAGTGTTCAAATGAGGAGTACCACATATGACCATCTAAACTCATTTTCTAGTCTTATAATTAAAGTCAATTAATAATTGTTTTAATAATGCTATTTTCAAATTTTAATGGAGTCAAAGACTTGGTAATCTTTGGTTCTGGATTGTGATGAAATAAAGTAAAATGACATATAAAGTGGTTATGCTTCTCTTTATTGTGAAATAGCCATCTTTTGATGTGGTTCTCGACACAATTTTCATGCCAAGTCATTAGGAACAAGCCTTTTTTGTGTTGCTAACACAAAGCCAAGGATGCGTATATTTGATTCTTCGGACTCTGGAATTTACGGGAGTCGGGATATATTGTGGAACACTGGGATATTTTAGTATTTTCTATCGAAATTTTGTTTTTTTACCAGTGAATAGGCCAGGCAAACAGTTGACATAAAGGTCCTTGTACTTCTATTTATACGAAGCATGAACTTCTTATTAGATGAGAGACGATTATTTTAGTTTGGGTAACGGATTCAGATCATGAGTAAACCTCACCGTTGTGATCTTGCTATAGTGAGCTAGCTAGTTTGGTCAGTGCCTCATGAGTCATGATCCTCATAGTTATGTTTCAAGGTTTCATTTTGATTACATCTTCGACCGGGCCTTAGCTGACTGTAGTCGTAAAATCTAACAATAAGTCAGTTGTTTGTGTACTTATTCAGTCGTCTTTTTCAGGATGCTGCTGGACCCAGCTCCGGAACGCCTCATGCTGGCAATGACAACCTGGTACCGTCAGAATGTGATTCTCTTTGTTGTATAATGAGTAGTTTACATTTAATCCGATGCTTCTGTTGTTTTTTGTTATCATCTTCCATACTCATTTTGAAATTAGTTCTCAGTATATGTATGTTACAACATGGATTGAACTGAACTCTGGTATTGTTTCTACTTTAGGAGTGAGGATGTGAGAATGTGAGATCATCTGGTCGGCTTTGAGCAGATTTGTCTCGTAAGAGGATAAGCAATTCACCCACGCAGAAAAGCACCGGTAGAAATTATTCGGGAACTGCTAAAGACGCTGAGGTGAAATTCATTGTTGATCTCATCACATTGTTGGAAGTACTGCAAGTACTGAAAATTTGTGAGATACTAAGTGCCTGTTTGGTTTGTGACGGTAACATTCATGTGTGAACATTAAATTGGGCATCCATTATGCTGGAAAAAGTATATTGAGTTGATATTAATATAATTATTTCTGCTGCAACTTTCTGTGAGATCCCTGAAAAATCTCCGGCTTTGAAAATAGTTAGATAGTAAGGAGTCGCTAGTAGGTTTTATACAAAAACATACAAAAATAATTTTTAACGGAAAAGCCCTTTTGATCCCTGGGATGGGGACTGATCCGTCACTCCGCCCATCAAACTAACGACCTCTACTATTTATTTGTAATATTGTATATTTGATGATAAAAAAGGATTTTTAAACAATTTTATACAAAAATTTTACTTAATAAATTACCTAAGTTAGTGTATGTACAATATAGTTGTACGTTTTATTTTATATTTTTGTACATTTTTTGGGCAAGTTTAGAGCTGAAACAAGGTGCGAGTGAGAAATGGAAGAGGCGACTTTTGTAGGAAACATTTGTAAATCTGCAATGGAGATTTGCGTTTACATCTTCAATTTTTCATGGGAGGAGTTTGCATTTGTAGCTCATTTTGTCTTGTTTTCAACTAAATTACTCCGGTGAATTAGTTTCCGTGCAAGACTAACCTATTAGCTGCGGTGCATGGCGTTAAATGAGGAATATATGCGCCTTTGAGGTCGCCTGGACTGTCTCATACAAAATTCATTGTACTCTTGATTCTACTACCGCTACATACTGCTCAATTAATATGTAGCTATAGTCAATAGACAGTACAAACATGTCCGGTAAGAATCCATATGGCCAAATTCAAGCTTATTGTGCCTTCAAGCACGAAAATCTTGCAATTTAATTAGTTTGGATCTCGTACACTACAGAAAAACAGGATACAATATAACACTTAAAAACCCATTTCGACTGGTTCACTGACAGCAGAAGGCACTGAATACTAATGAAAATAGCCGAGAACTTGACCACCCGCATTTTGCTTGAGGGCCTCTTCATGGTCCAGGATACCATTTGGAGTAGTTATTACCACATAGCCCCACTACCAAAAAACAAACGTCATATTAGAATAGATTTACTACAAGAATGAAGAACATATACAAGATAAATGTTGAGAGGCTTATCGTGTAAACAATGATTCATGATGACAGTTGAACTAGAGACCGGTCTTACATGAATACATGTGAGAACAAATTCTTTTGTATTCCTCTTTTAATTGTAGGATTAGTGAGTTGCACTCACGTGCGAGATCGTCCCATATAATATACGAAAACATAATGCAGTTTCACATAATATATTTCGAAAACAAATTTCAAATGCCTTAGAAAAACACACCTGTCGAGTTGGAAGGGTTCGAATTGTGTATTCTTTAATTTCCCTTGTTTTTATGTCCTGTCTGTAAGTGAGAGCTCTGGCATTGGTTACCCTTCCTGATAGTTCAACAGTAACCTTGCGCACTCTATTTTCCTCATGAACTTCGAAGTCCTTGATATACCCTGCAAATAAGATGACACTATACAGTTAATGATAACCATGGTATTAAACACTGGTTGCTACATCACGATAGAGCTATTGAGGTTCTTAAGGTTAATACGAGGACATTTGAGGCTGTATGAGCCAACGGCACAACAACAAAATACAGTATTGCTTTTGGGGCCCTATAAAAAAAAAAGCTACTTATATACAAAAATTGAACAAAACACCCCCCAAAAAAACGAATTTTCTAGTGACCGAGGACAGCAATCTCCATAAGTCGAACTGTCTAAGCCATATTGACATTGGAAAAGAAAGGACAATAATCCAGAAGCCCGAACTCACAACCCAACAGAGATCAGCACCTCAGTCAGTCAACCACACTAAGGTGTGAAAAATATGCCTTCAGTTAATCACAAACTAGATTACAAGGCCGCCGCATACAATACTGTCCTAAAAGTCTAAAACGACATTAAACAAAAGAAAAATACCCCTAAAAGAAGTCTAACCCCTAACCTTCTCTTCTTCCTCACCCACCGCTGCAACCGCCCTCCCTCCATTCTCTCCCACCGCTTATGGCACCCTCTACCCTCCCTCCCAGGCTCTTATTATGGCTCTATCCTAGAAGATATGTAGCAGAACAAAATATCTGGATAGTTCAGTGTAAGAAGAGCAAGCAATCATGTACAAGATTCGGTCATAAATCATTGACAAGAACAATCTGCATTCTTTAGGCTCAGCCAACCACCCTTTCAACAATCTATAAGCTATGAAATAAGGTAAATAATGGAAACTTAGCTGCACATGATGATCAATTACTTGGTATCTCAAAAGGCGCTATCTTCCTTCCAAGCACAACTTATTTCAATATAAGTTGTCGCGTGATTCAAAGTTATCAAGTGAACTAAGTATAGGGCAATAAACCTATGCAACATACCCCAATAAGAATAGTATACATGAATCCTAATTGAAGTCGTCAAGCCCCTGAAAATCAACTGTCATAATATTGTAGTTGTAAGTTATAAGTTGGCATCTAGGGTGAGGAACAGGGTTAGTGGCTTAGTCATAGGAATAAGTAGGTTGAGAAATTAAAGAGTCGAAAAGACGATTTGGGGTTTAGCTTTATATTGTTGTTTATTTAGGGACATGGTACACCAACAATGGTGATATTCGAGGGATCCGGTCCCGGGAAAAAACAATTAGTTGCATTTTCAAATCACCATTGAGTGATATTCTGGAAAACTTGTTCCTAAACCGTATAAAGATGAAGTTGCAAGATAATCTGGTAAATCCCCGAACATTAATTTTTGCAATTCAATTCAAATACATACGAAACACATGAATCTAAAAGAAGCGAATCAGAAATTGAAAAAACAAAAAGAAGAATAGAGACCTACCTCGGGTTTTCATGATGGATAGAAAAGAGCAGATGACATTGGAAATAGGCTTGAGTTCAGTAGATGCCATGTTTCTCTTCTCTGCATTCACTATTGTTCGCAGTGCATTGTTGAGAATCATTCTTCCCATTGTTTTGATTCCCTCACTTGTTCTCCGGCCAAACACATAAATCACCGTTTGCTTTGACGTGGCCCCCTTAAGTTTACTTTGGACTAAACAAGCCCCCTTAACTTTGATCAAATGTGAAATCAAACTGCCTCTTATTTTTCCGATCAAAATCTCACCGGATTCTCAATTTCTCTTCAATTTCTCATATTGCTGTACATATTATGTATAAATTTCACACTTTATACTTTATACATGTAGAATTTTAGATGTATAGCATGATGTATACGCGTACGCTAGGGGTATGCAAAATCCGTTCCGGATTGGAAAAATGGACCGGTCCGGACCGGAATTAAAAAATTCGGCACGGACCGGAAAACCGGAATAATTTTTATTTTATTATTTTTCTTAAAATATTATTTAAAAAAGCAATTGTAATCCGGTCCAGCTGGTCCGGATTTTTGGACCGAAATTGGGTATTTAAAAATAATTTTGGTCCAGTCCGGTTTTGGACCGGAAACCGGTCCATCAATTTTTGGGATTCCGGTTCCGGACCGATGCACAGCCCTACTATACGCGTCTTACTTTAGCACCTTAACATTTGCCAAGTGCCAACATCCCAAAACTAAACACGAGGTAATTTTTTTTTTCTGTTTGACAACCGTAAATCGATACACTGGGCAATTGAAAGTGTGAAATTTATACATAATATGTACAACATTAAGAGAAATTGGTGAGAAATGAAAATCCGGTGAGATTTTGACCGGAAAAATAAAAGGGGGCTTGATTTCACATTTGGTAGGTCGCCTGAGAGACGGCCTCTCAATAAACTTTATTGAGAGACTATTATACAATATTAAGAAAAAATGGTACTAAAGCTAGTAAAATAGG
Source organism: Silene coronaria (assembly GCA_028566215.1). Classification (NCBI taxonomy): domain Eukaryota; kingdom Viridiplantae; phylum Streptophyta; class Magnoliopsida; order Caryophyllales; family Caryophyllaceae; genus Silene; species Silene coronaria. The sequence continues at coordinate 5,799 of JAOWBH010175590.1, forward strand.
TACAAATGATGATTAAAAATAAAAATGGGTACATCTATTATGTAAATAGGTACGAAATTAATATGGTGCCATCAACAATAATAGGGGTACAAAAAACAAATAAATGGGTACGAAATATTGGTCTCTCAATAAATTAGTGAGAGACCGTCTCTCCCAAGTTTTCGTGTTTCACATTAGAGCAAAGTTATGGGGCTTGTTTACTCCAAAATAAACTTAAGGGGGCTAAACGCACGTCCAAACAAACTTAAGGGGCTTTCGCGATTAAGAAAGTATAAATCCATATGTTGTAAATTTGAAATACTTATTACTTGCATTTACATTTTTACCTAAATGGGAAATACTCAACAAACATGTAAGAAGCATGTTCAGTTTAACCAACTCTTTTGATAGGTCTATTATCATTATTCACCTAACCAGCCACGCTTTCTCATCACTCAGTTTACTCCGAAAATGAAAATGAAACAAACACACTGCACAAATACAAGAGCAAGTGCAGAGTGATCGGTTTACTACTAAGTACTACCTGCTCCCTCCTGAATTCAGGTAAATTATTACTAGTACTCGTTTTGTCTCTGTTATTTATTTACCCGTTTTATTATTCTTTGTAACGTTATTTTAATCAAAGTTAAACAAATGAATGATACGGAACTGTTGTTTAATATTTGTAGAAAATGGCAGATAAATACTTACATGATGCTAACAAGAAGCAAGTTGTTGAGCAACAAACATACCTCTCTGATGATCTCATTATTCAAGAAATACTTCTAAGATTGCCCGTCAAATCCGTTCTTAGATTTAAATCAGTTTCTAAACAATGGTATTCTACTCTTTCTTCTTCTGTTTTTGCTAATGCCCACCTTATGAGATCCCCCTTTTCTCACCCTTCTGCTCCTGTTAAAACATTGTTGATACACTGTTTTAAGGATAATTACCTTTTCTCTTGCGATGATAATGATCATCTGGTTTCCGGTACTTTAGAAGATAATTTGGTTAAACTAGACGCCGATTTTGGAGGGGATTTTGTAAAACTTGCAGGATGCTGCAATGGGTTGATTTGTTATACCAACTATTTTGATAAATACTTCGTTTTATGGAACCCAGCGATCCGTAAGCTGCACAAATACGAGTCAGATGGGTACTTTAAGCGTGTTGAAACAATTTACCCCAAATACCCTGTCATTTCCTATGGATTTGGGCATGTATCCTCTATTGATGACTATAAACTTGTTCAAATTTTGACAGCGGTTCGAGGAAATAAGACTAATACTGTCCATATATTCTCTCGCAGTAAAAATAAGTGGAGAGAAATTAACTTTAATCTAGATTATCTCGTTATTCGAAAACGAGGAGTGCTTATTGATGAAAAACTGTATTGGGTTGCTAATACTAGTGGAACTCAGGTACTTGTTTCCTTTGATTTGGGGGTTGAGATGTTAGATATGATTAATTTCGACAAATTGAAACGTTTCGACAACTTAGGAGTCATGGGTGGTGCCTTGAGCAGAATAATTACGGGTGACAAGTTAATGCACATATTGGAATCTCCTACAATAGTTCAATCTATTGGTCTTCCAAAAGGGTTGACATTAGACTCGACTTCTGAAATGATCGGGTTCACGAGGACCAACAAGTTTTTTGTGACGGGGCCACTCAGTTACAAGGGAACGGAATTCCCAAGTAGAACGTTGGGGATAGTAGACACATGTACTACACCTGTGCAATACACAACACTTTTGAGGTTCAATCAGTGGACTAAGATTGCGAGATATGTTCCAAGCCTAATTTCGCCCTTTCCCATTGAGGAGCCTTCGGAGGCATAGATATTATACGGTGTAATTGTGTCCTTGCTCATTGGCTTGTTTAAGGCATTGTATGATCTGAATGTACTCGAAAAACTAAGTCGCTTAGCTGTTATATATGACTGTGTAATCTGTGTTGTACGTCTTCAAAGTAGTTCTTTGAATTTTGTTCAATTTTCTTCATTTACTTGCACCATGTCTCTAGTAAAGCCAATTAGCCATTAATTCCTCATCGTAAAATAGGCTTTTGCTTTTGTGATTTGTTGTGTTAAATACCCTCCTCTGTTTGCTGTCATTTTGTTGGCAGTGCAGAGAGTGTGCAACTTCAGTTGTTAAACTGTCTTCATATGAGAGCACCTAGATCAGTAGGATTTTGGCCTTTGATGGTGGTTGTTGTTCATTGATGACGAGATTTGGATAAGCGCATCAATGTTGAAGTCTATAGAAGTCAGCCAAGATCATCAAAAAGACGAGGAAGTTAATAGAATATAAATATAATAGTTGGGCCTTAACCATCACCTTAAGGTTGAACCCGTGAGTCCGTGACTTTTGGTCACACCTGCTCTGATACCATGATAGATGAACCATCTCAACCAAAACCTTAAGGTGATGGTTGAGGCCTAACTATTATATTTATATTCTATTAGAAGTAAGCAAATCGCCTGGCCCCCTTTGCTCAGTATGCGCTAATGACCAACTCATTGTTGCCTGGCTTATTTGTCTCTACCTCTTCAAATTATTGTTCAATGTTGTACTGTCTCATATAATCTCGTCGACTCTTGTGTGTTTTTTGTATGACAGCGCCGAATGTAAATTGGGAGGGTAATTTAGATCAGGTTTCCACCATTGATGAATGCCACGGGCTATCTTGAATTCAGTTTTCTTAGGATGCAAATTCTTAACAAGAAAAGCAGAGGGAATTACATGAAATGCTTCGTCATCTCTTCCGAATGCTCCTGATACTAAACTTACTAATGTATCTTTTGCTGCAATTCTCTCAATTCCACCCACACCCCATGATTTCATCTTCTCTCGATGCTCAAAATACCTGATATACCCGCAGCAAATCAGATCATACGGGTTCACAAACAAGTTTGAGATCCATGTGCATAGTGCAGTAAATGGATCGTAGTGTTCATTGGTATGTAGCACTAGAATTCTTAGGGGGTGTTGGTGCCCATTAAAGCAACAGAGCGCCTTGCAATTAAAAGACTACTAGCCAAATGAAACCTGGCCTTAGAACCAGTACAGGCCAAAGAGGGCGTTCAGCGTTGTGATAAATATCGGTTAATATTGCGCGATCAGATGCAATTTGACAACGGAGTATGTACTATGATTAACTCATTGTTGCCTTGTGTATTTGGCTGTACCTCTTAAAACAGCTTGATTGGTCATTGCTTAGTGTCTAATCAAATCTGTTCCATTCATGGTGGTGCCTTCACCTTGTATGCTGCACTGGTAACTGACACTAAACCAAAGGATAAATGGGCCTTTGATCATAAATGGAAACCATCCCCAAAACTCAACATTAATCGAAATGTTATGTGGGCTTTATTGGTCAAGGCAATCGGATCACTCGGGTTGGGTTAGGACCGACTCAAGTCGGGTCGGGTTCTACCATGTTAGCCTTCCCTATCGGTTCGTTATCCATTTCGGGTCAAAAGTTGTATCGGGCCGCGCTGGAATTGGGTCGGGTCCTTATCGAGTCTAGCGAATTTATCGTATTACTTTAATTGTTAATCATTAATATTAGTCGACAATTATTTGGTTTAGTTACTTCATTATTATTAAGTCAAACGTATCAAACTAGACCCCAAGTTGCTTTCAATTTGATCAATATTAAGCTTAATTGAGTCAATACAGGGTCGAGTTCATATCAGGTAGGGGTCACCGGGTGAGCAAATTTTGGTCCGGACCGGAAACATGGACCGGACCGGACCATTTGGTATGGACCAAACCTGGACCGAATTATTTTGGTCTGATCCTCAGCCCTCATTTTTTCAAGTTTCGGTCTTCAGTCCGGTCCGGTCCAAGACCGGTAAATTTAGGTCCGGACCGAAAGGACCAAATTTCATGTATTTAAAGACTAATCATTAAAATATTATGAATCAAAATAACATTTTACCTTCAAAAGACATTATAAATTAGTATTGTCAATAATTTTCATAAAAAGAGTAATCTAATTATTTAAATGTATTTTGTTTGGCGAAATTAAAATGTAATTATCTTATACGGCATACTGAAAAAACTAGTTTTAGGTCCATTTCGGTCCAAACCGGACCGGACCAAATATTTCGGGTTCGGCCCAGTCCAAGATCGAATTCTTTAGGTCCGATTTTCGGTCCACTATATTTTTAATTTCGGTCTTTAGCCCGGTTCGGTTCGGTCTTGGACCGATGCTCAGCTATCAGGTTTGGGTTACTGATTATAGGGTCAGTGTCGGTTTGCAAAATTCTTGAGTTCTATTAGGTCGAATTTGCTCGGGGTCGGATCGGGTCAGGCTTGTCAGCTCTATTCAAGGATGTGATTTGATTTCCCGTTTCGCAAAATCTCACTTCAGATAGCATATTACGTTTGAAGGCTATTACTTCATATGTGAACATTTTTACATTCAAACGTGGCCATTTCTAAATAGTTACATTTTCACATGAAATTTTTAATAAGAGGTTGATTTTTGTTATGAAATATTATTATATGGATGTCCATATCTTAGAATATTCTAGAGTGTATTATGTTATGGAAACTTCACCCCCA
>JAOWBH010175601.1:0-10350 GCA_028566215.1 Silene coronaria
CTCGGCCGAGCGACTCAGCTTACTCGCTCGAGTACGGGTCCGAGTGAACGTCGATGTGTTACATGTGATGTATGAATGATTATTATTTTGGACTTGTATGGCTAGAACGGATAGGTCCCTTTGTAGTTGACCTAGTGCCATGGTTAAGACCCATATTGCAATTTATCCCTCATAAATCTTTAGCATTGCCTTTGTATTATTGACCACTACAATAAGTTTGCATCGTCGGTTAAAGTGAATGCCAAAGCAGTGCTTTACCGATTATGTGAATTAAGTTGATGGGTAACAATTTGCATCATTGGTTAAAGTGATTGCCAAAGCAGTGCTTTGCCAATTATGTGAATTGATTTGTTACTCATATGGTGTAATTTGGTTTGCTTAACATGGCTATAAAGTCGGACTTGGAGCAAGGAGTTGGTGTCATAAGATGACTATCTGACAAACCAAGAGTTACATGGAGATGTGATTGACATGGTGATGTTGACCTTGACATTTATGGTTTGGGCAATGAGCCAAAGCTCACTTAAATCACAAAGTGTTTGGGATCTTGTAATATTGTTTATGTATGAGGGTTACATGTTTAATTTATCATCTTAAATTTTTTAAGATTAATTACCGATCTGATTATCGTTTCATTTTGCATATACATTTAGTTATATTTTGTCACTTTTATCACATTCTTATAAAGATGAATTTTAATTGTTCAAATTCAAAGATTGGTATCTTGAGAACCGTTCTCAGTACTAGAGAAAAGATTTTTCCTTATGAATGAAATCTCTTACACACTAAAACCAATGCTAACATACAGTTTGGACAGTATGGCTAGAGTCATGGAGATGACTAAATGTACCAAGTATTTCAATCGTTGAGATTAAGGGAAATGTTCCCGTTAAGTAAGAAATTTAAGCGAGCTAAGATGGCCCGATAAGTACACATGTCATTTGATGACATGATTATATTGATAATCTGGAATGATTAGATATATCTTGTACTAATTAAATTAGCAGCTGAAATTGTTTCAGTTATGCCCCAAGTTAAAGTGAGTTCATTATGAATGAAATATGTAACTTAAACAGCTCTCTCACTCAATAACATGAGAAGCTTGAAGAAAAAATGACTTAGCCGGTGGTAAAGGTAAATGGAAGGGCAATTGTTGTCACACTCTAACCTAAAAGTAAGTATGAAAAGAGTACGTAAATAATTCCAGTCATTAATGTAATGACATAGTCATTAATTTAATTATAACATTGGAAGGGTAGCTCCTAGAAGTGTCTAATGTAGAGTTCGATAGCCCGACCGTAATGGAGATCACCGATTTGGATTCTTTAGCTCTTGCATTTTATCAAAAGTATTTTCCACCGAAAAAGACCCAACAATTGAGAAGTCAAATCACAGGATTCCGTAAAAATGGTATTGAAAGCTTGAATGAAGCATGGAAAAGATACAAGGAGTTTCAAAGACAATGCCCTCATCATGGGTTGGATCCATGGTTTCTTGCTATTACATTCTATAATGGATGTTATGCCGAGTCTCGTCGATTTTTTAGACTCCACTAACAATGGGAGATTTCAAATTGACACCAAAATTTCTCATGCTACCATTGAATCCATGGCGATTCATGATTCACAATATGTCAACTCTCGAAGTGCACCATTGAAGGCTAAGGAAGAAGCTCCCGATACGGCTGTTTTGAAAGCTCAAATAGCTTTTCTACAACTACAATTGAATACTCAAGATGCATGTTCATCCTATCAAGAAGTCAATGTTATGTCATCTACTAGCCAAATCCTTGTATGTGAGGCTTGTGGAGGTCTGGGACATTGTTTCCAAGACTGTAGAGGTATGGTTGAGCTAGTGAATGCTTGTCAAAGTTTTAAGCAACAATATAACCCCTTTTCCAATACCTGAATTGAGGCTTAAAGAAGCATCCAAACATGTCCTATAAGAGTACCAATGTTCTCAATCCACCACCATAACAACAAGATACTTTTGTGCCACAACAACAAAAAAGGTATTTTAACCCATCAGGTTTCCAAAATCAAGGTCAAAGAACGCCTCTTTAGCAAAATTTCCAACAAGGTTTTCAATAACAAACCTTCCAAAATCAACAAGCCGAAGATCAACATTCAAATTCTCATCAACGTGACCAAGGGGTGAGTAAACTTAAAGCCTTGATAATGCAAATGGCCGATAATCAAGATAATTTGCTAGCCCAAATAAAAAAGAGCGATCAAGTTAATAATGCCGCTATCAAAATTCTATAAACTCAAATGGCCCAAATTGCTTCATCTAGCTCTCAAAGGAATACCGGGCAACTACCACCTCAAGGTGAGCCACATCATGATACCTCAAATGCTATCACCTTATGATGAGCCCTCTATGCCTAAGGAGAATGATGAGATACTTATTGAAGTGGAGATTGGTCAAAGTCCAAAAAAGGTTGATGAGATTCCCAAGAAGGTTGTTGAACCTATTGTCGTGGAAGATGTGAAAAATGTGGAGGATGCTCCTCCAAATAATGTTGATGAAGTCAAGGCTCGAGAAAAGATCAATGTGTCATTCCCTCATAGATTGACAAAAGCTCAAAAGGAGACTCAATTTGGTAAGTTCATGGAAGTGGTGAATATATAATTTGCAGGTAACCGTTCCTTGTATCGAGTTAATCACCCAAATCCCCTTTTATACCAAATTCATGAAGAATTTTAACTAGGAAGATAACTTTTGATGATTTTGAAACTATAGCATTCACCACCGAGTATAGTGCTCTTTTGCAAAACAAGTCCCCTCCTAAGTTAAAAGACCCCGGTAGCTTTTATATTCCATGCACCATTGGCACCTACACCATTGATAAAGCTTTATGTGATATAGGTGCTAGTGTGAGTATCATGCCATACTCTGTTTATGACAAATTGAACATGGGAGTCTTGAAATGTACTAGTGTCATCTTGCAAATGTCGGGCCGTTCTATAAAACAACCTTTGGGTGTTTAAGTGGATGTGCCCGTTAGGGTTGTTAAGTTTTTCATCCTAGTTGATTTTATTGTTCTTGATATGGCCGAGGACTCACAAACCCAATCATTCTGGGAAGGCCATTTATACATATCGCGGGCGCGGTCAACGATGTCAAGAACGGCAAGTTAACCTTGGAATTTGGTGATGACAAGGTCACTTATAATTTGAATAGTGTCATGAAGAGTCCAATGCTTAAAGAGTCTTGTTATGTTATTGTTGTTTTGTATGTTGTTGATGTTGTCATAGATGACTCATTGCCTTGATCTTTAGTCAAAGAACGTTTGGAAGCACTCTTGTTGTTGGAATCTTTTGCAGGTGATGATGAGATCAGAGGTGATGAGGTTGATGCTTTGGAGGATGAATTGGATGGAGAGCAGCTACCGTTGGAGGAAATCTCTCATTTCCTAAGTTTGGTTTATACTCCTAATTAAGTTGTGGTACAAAAAACCGAACTTAAACCCCTCCCCATGTATTTGAAATATGCTTCTCTTGATGAGTTGGAAATGTGTTCGGTCATTGTTAGTGTTCATTTGAATGAGAGTCAATTGTCTTCATTGTTGGATGTGTTGAGAATACATAAGAAATCCATTGGATATAAATTTGATGATATTAGGGGTGTAAGCCCCGATTTTTTCATGCATAGAATATATCTCGAAGAAGACCATAAACAGTGTGTTCAAGGTCAACGACGATTAAATTCTAACATGCAAGAACTGGTCAAAACGGAGGTCATGAAACTTTTAGATGCGGGAATTATTTATGCAATTTCCGATTCAAATGGGTGACTCCGGTCCAAGTGGTCCTTGAGAAAGGAGGGACCACCATAGTCAAGAATGATAAAATGAACTCATCTCCAATAGGATTATGATGGGATGGCGAATGTGCATTTACTATAGGAGGTTGTATATAGCCACCAAGAAACACCATTACCTATTACCCTTTATTGACTAAATGTTGGAAAGGTTGACATGCTATGAGTACTTTTGCAACTTAGATAGTTATTTGGGGTTTTTCCAAATACGCATTCACCCCAATGACCAAGAGAAGACCACATTCACATGCCCTTATGGTACCTTTGCTTACCGTCAGATGCCTTTCGACACCACATTCACTTGCTACTTTCCAACGTTAGATGATAAGCATTTTCTCCGACTACATTGAATCAACCATGGAAGTGTTTATGGAAGATTTTAGTGTTTATAGGTCTTTATTTGATGTATGTTTGGCTAATTTGGCTAAGGTTTTGAAGATATGTGAATAAGTTGACTTGGTTTTAAATTAGGAGAATTGCCACTTCATGGTGAATGAAGGAGTGGTACTTGGTCATATTGTTTCGGAAAGAGGTATTGAGGTGGACAGTGCTAAGGTCCAAGTTGTTGAACAACTACCCCCTCCCGCGAATGTCAAAAGTGTAAAGAGTTTCTTAGGCCATGCGAGATTCTACCGCCGTTTTATCAAAGACTTTTATAATATTGTCAAACCCCTTTACCGAGCTCTTTTTGAAGGATGCTCCATTTGTGTTCACTAATACTTGTCATAAGTATTTTAACAGGATTAAGAAGGCTTTGATGTCCGCACCTATCATCCAATCACCGGATTGGAACTTTCCCTTTGAATTGATGTGTGATGCAAGTATCTATGCGGTAGGTGCCGTGATAGGACAAATGAAAGACAAGGTACTCCATGCCATCTACTATGCGAGTAAAACCTTGGATGCGGCTCAAATTAATTATGCTACCACGGAGAAGGAGCTACTTGCTATTGTCTATGCCATACATAAATTCCGCTCCTATTTGATTGGGTCTAAAGTCATTGTTCATATCGATCACGCCACTTTGAAGCATCTACTTTCCAAGTAAGAGGCCAAGCTAAGGTTAATTAGATGGATCTTGATTTTACAAGAATTGATCTTGAGATTCATGACAAGAAGGAGATCGAAAATATTGTTGCCGATCACTTATCCCGATTGAAGTTTGATCATGGAGGTATAAATATTCCTATCGATGATTCTTTTGCCGATGATTCCCTGATGATGGTGGGTGCTAACACACCATGGTACGCCGATATTTTCAACTATCTTATTGGTAAGGAGTTGCCACCCAACCTTTCACATCAACAAAAGAAGAAGTTCATACATGATGTTATGTTCTTTCTTTGGGATGATCCTTATTTGTTCAAACATTGCTCCGATGTACTTTTCCGGAGATGTATCCCACAATGGGATGTGAAAGGTGTTCATTAAGGTTGTCATTCTTCTCCTTATGGTGGTCATCATGGACCATCCAAGACCATTTCAAAGATTCTACAATCCGGTTTCTATTAGCCTACTATGTTCAAAGATGCCAAAGACTTTGTGATGGCATGTGATGCTTCCCAAAGAACAGACTCAATTTCAAGGAGGCAAAGATGCATTTGAATGGTATTTTTGAGGTATAAGTGTTCGACGAGTGCGGTATCGATTACCAAGGTTATTTTCCTACATCAAATGGTAATCGTGACATATTGGTCATCGTTGATTATGCCTCTAAATGAGAAAAGGCAATTATTACTCCCACCAATGATGTCCGAGCCGTTATAAATTTGTTCAAAAAGATTTTATTCCCAAGATTTAGTGTGCCTAAGGCGGTGATTAATGATTGTGGTATCCACTTGGGTGAAAAACAACTTTATGCATTGCTTGCAAAATATGGAGTTTCTTATAGAAGAAGCTTAGCCTATCATCCATAAACAATTGGCCAAGTCGAGGTTTCAAATCGGGAACTCAAGTCTATACTTAAGAATGTTATTGTCAATTCTAGAAAGGATTAGAGCTTAAATCTAGATGACACCTTGTGGGCATATCGGGCCGCCTTCAAAACACCTATTGGCACCTCGTTATGTCGGTTGGTTTATGGGAAAGCTTGCCATCTATCGGTTGAGGTGGAGCACAAGGCTTATTGGGCGGTCAAGGTACTCAATTTTGATGCCAAGCTTAGTAGAGAAAAGTGGTTTCTAAAACTTAATGAGCTTAATGAATTCCGCTTGCAAGCTTATGAAAGTTCTTGTCTTTATAAGGAGAAGACAAAACGGTGGCATGATAAGAAGATACTCAAGAAGGACTTCAAGATAGGTGACAATGTGCTCTTATTCAATTCCCAATTCAAACTCTTTACGGGGAAGCTAAGATCATGGTGGTCCGGTCTGTTTACCGTTACTAATGTCAATAATCTTGGTTCTGTTGAAGTGATGACCACCAATAGAGAGAAATTCAAAGCTAATGGACATCGTTTGAAGTTATATCATGAAAATGCTATAGTTGGAGTCAGGGAAGAGGTCTTCTTGGATCCTCTACCTTTGAATAAGTGATCCGTTCAAGCTTCTTACGTCGTACGGGACGTAAAATCAGTGCTTCTCCGGAGGCAACCCGTGTTTTTTGTTGTAATTTTTGAACAATTTATTGTTTTCATATCTTTAGAGACAATTTTTAGATTAGTTGATATTTTGAAATGTGGTTTTTAGGTGAATGAAGAAGAGAAGAAGGTCAAATGAAGGTTTGGCACGCTTCCCCATGATGTCGGGGTAAGGAACCTCGTTTGGGGCATAGCTAACGATCTTGGAGCAACGAAATGGAGAAATAGAAAATATTCGAGGAACATATAACCCCGATTGGGAAGGGGCGACCCTGATCAGGGTCGTGGTTACCAAGTGAAAGTTCTTTTTTTCAAAAGCACGAAAAAAATCCCTTATGTTCATTATTTCACCCGACGGTATTTCCTCTTCTTCTCTTTACTCTACTTCATTCCTTCACTTAAAACCCACACAAATCATCATTTAATCATCAAGATTAAAGGTTTGATCATCCTTTTTCATCATCAAGTAAGTTTTTATGCATTCCTTCTTCTAATTTACCCATTTCATTCACTTAAATCCAATTCTCAAGCCCTAACTTCAATTTGGGGTTTTTTGATTATCCAATTATTTAGGTCCAAAATTGGTTTTAAAGTTTGATTTAATTGTTTATAAAGTGAATTAATTTGTTCTATTGTACATGATTTTGGTGCTTGTTGATTGATTTTAATGCTTGAATCTTTTAATTAATTTTCAGAAATTTCATGGCTTCTAAAAAGAGTTCTAAGCAACCTTCAAAGAGGCTAAGGAGTGCTCCGGAGCCATCTTATGTTGAAGAAGATGTTGAGATGCAAGAAGGACCAGAATGGCATGACAATGAATTTTCGAGTGTAGTCTTTACCTCCGAAACTCAATGTCAAAATTGGATGTCTCTACGGAGTAAAGGTATGAAAGCCACTAAGTTCATCAATCGTGATTCATTGAAAAATACTGGTCTTGATAAGCATGTAAAATCTTTGTTTAAGGGCCTTGACATGTCTTATGTATACACGATAAACTACAATACATTCCCGCTCCTAACACTCGAGTTCTTGAGCTCCTTTGAGTTTCATTGGTCTAAAAAGAGAGATTATGTTTGTAATATCAGATTCTGATTGTTAAACACTGATTATCGACTTAACTTGGGTGCATTTACAGACATTTTTAGTCTAAAATATGATGAAATACCCATTGAGTTACCAGACAATTACAACCCGAATAACACTTGGAATGCCATCTCGAATTACCCAATTACTAATTGGAATCATGTTCCCCACCAAACCATTCATATGTCCGCCTTCCGTATTTGACAACAATTCATGGGTTGGACCTTTTTGGGTCGCAACGAGCCTCACTCGGTGAGGATGTTGGAGGTGGAGATCTTAGGAGCACTTTTAAATGTCAATAGAGATGAGCCTTGGGGGGATTAACTTCCCTTATCATTTTGCGGTCCACTTGACCAAGCAAAAGAACTCCACCACTAGTGACATAGTCTTGGGGGGTTTGATTACTGAGATTGCATCCCGGTTTTGCTAGTTTAACCGAAAGACTACCAATTTACGACATTTACCTCCGACCGATGAACCGGGTGTTAGACTTGATTATGACTGCTTCCACTTCTTACATTGGTTGCGTAATGTACGCCCAAGCATGATTTGGAGAATAGGCAACCAAGACTTCATAAGTCTCCCTAAGGAGGTCTCCAAGTTAATTGACCTCGTGCGTGGCAAACCACAACAAGCGGGTACCCTGTGGACGAGACCCACCTATTTCTTACCTTGGGTGCCAAGACACCCGACATACCCACCACAACCTATGCCCGTCGTGAAAAGGGTCAATCGTCCCCCGCTACCCTGTCATCCTACAATGATGAAATGATGGATATGATGCGCAATATGAACCTCAAAATCGATCATATTCGAACCGACCAAAGAATTGCCTTGAACCCCATCTATGATCATTTTGCTAGGTAACGTGTTATTGGACCTGAGGGCCCTCATCCCTCATTCTATACTTGGCTCGAGGGGTTTGGTATTAACAATGATACAAGTACTTATGAGTCGGGTCTGGATTATTGTGGTTTCGATTATGGTGTGGAGGGTGTGGGAAGTGGATATGGAGCATCTAGTGACTATGATGGTGGCTATGGAGGTGGAGGCCGAAATATCTATGGATATAGTGATGATTATCAAGCTTTTGGCGGTGGTGCTCAAGGAGGTAATTCTTTCAGTGATGATGACTACCAAGTTGGTGGTGGTTGGTGGTGGTCAAGGAGGTTTCTAAGGTGCGAGTTCATATGGTGGTGACTACCTAGGAGGAGGAGGAGGAGGAAGTTCTCATGGAGGTGCATAGAGATCTGAAGGTGATCACGCACAAACTAGTGAGTCAGGCCGCAACTGGTGGCCTATTTCTTGATGAGCTATTGATGATGATGATCCCATTTGTACATACTAGCTTGGGGGAGGCAACTTAGTGTAGTAAGTGTGCTTTTCCTTGCATTTTAGTTGTTCCTTCTCTTTCACCATTAAATGTATCATGTTGTCTTGCTAGTTTATGTGCTTTGAGTTGTTGTTGTGGTTTGCTTGGTTGTTTTACATGTGAGCACATTGTTTTGTATCATTATGCTTTGCTTTGCCCACTACTTGTCACGGTTGTTGTTGTTTCCCTCTTGCATGTCTCAATTGTAGCTTGATATCTATTGATTCATAACTTTTGGCGGGATTTTTACATTCATGGGGATGCCTTGACATAGTGGTGGGGGATGGAATTTGGACCTAGTAGGCTTGATCTTGACTATTGGCAAGCTACAAAATGTTAAGGTAGAGTCTCCTTAGACCGGTGCATCTATACCTAGTCTCACTTCGGTGAGTGTAGGTCTCCTTATGGTGTGCGTCACATAAAAAACACACAAGTATGGTCTTGATTTCATTTCTAATGAACATTGCATTCATGTTTTGTAAGCACTTGAAGCCATTCACATTGACATTGTTGCTCAAGTTTAGCCCATTGTTACACATTGTTTCACATATAAATCTTGCTACTTTCAAACTTGCCTACCTTGTTGAGCAAGTATCTTATCGTGTGTGTGGTCGGGTGCTCATTTGGGATGTTGTTCATTTATTGTCATTGTGAGCTTGGTTGGGCAGAATTATTGATTTTCGTGCCTATGGTTTGTCTTGAGTTTGAGAAAAGAAGAGAAGTGAAAAGATGAAAAAAAAAAGAAGAATAAAGATGAGAAAAAATTGAGAAAGTTGAAAAATGGTGTGAGAAAAATGAAAGAAAGAAGTATGTTTTGAAATGAAAATTGAATATTTTGATTATTGAAAGAGAAGAAGAGGTTTGAGAAGTACCTTCCATGTTTGTCAATTATAATTATTTGGAAGTTTACTTTTGGTTTGTAATGAAAGGAAGCAAATTTACGGTTTTTGGCATGATATTTGTCACTTGGGATTGGGGCGGGGTTTGGATTGAGCATCCATGCACATTTTGGTTAGTTTCTAGCTTAACTTAGCTCCACTTTCTATATTTCATTTGTTCCCTCTTCTTACCCATATTCCTTAACCTCCTTCTTACTAATGGCTTCTTTCTATGCTTGCATTTTGAATGTTTTGACTTGTGGTCTTGAAATGAATACCATATTAGGTTGCAGGCATTCTCTCAAGATTCAAAGATAGATGAGTGCCACTCATACAAATTGCTTTTCACATATAAATGAGTGTTGAGTGAACCGCGAGAGTCCAAAGTTAAAAGATCATGCAAGGGCCGAAAAGTTTATATGAAGTTTCATACTACGCCGTCATGTAAATCACATCCATATTTTTGCAATGTCCTTATGCCCATGTCGTATCGAGATTATGATTCATTATGCTTGTTAGCTTATGTTGGGATTTTGCTATTGATGGGATTTGTGTGCTCGCTACCCTTGTCTTGGTTTTTTGTGCTTGCTTGGGACAAGCAAGGGTTTATCTTGGGG
>JAOWBH010175623.1:0-10349 GCA_028566215.1 Silene coronaria
ATGAGACTCAACACCTTATCTACCTTAATCGACCCATAAGAACCCATGACACCTTTGCCCATCTTCTTTATTGATAATCGTCTCTTATTTGTTGCTTTATTAGTTTTTTCATTTCGTTATTGCTTAATTGAAGTAGTTTAGTTGATCCATCCTTTACAAACCAAGTGGCAATCGACCTTAGACATAGCTATAGCTTTTTGTTTGCAAAACACAAGACCGTCCATGGATCGGCCTTGACTTACTTGATACGCTTGTTTGTTTAGTTTATAAATATTGTTTTTGTTGTGTGACTCCGGCAACACGATTTCACCAAATACCAAACAAATCTGTCAATTTTCTTCAATTATTGATCCTAATTTAATTATTTATAGAGTATATATGATTTGAAGATGGTACTTTATATTTTGACCTGACAAACAGGTTATTCAGTTCAGTTTCAGATGACGTTGAACCGGTGAAGTTTTAATCAGGTTAACCTTAGCTTCTGTTTCAGCTCAATTTTGATAAGGTTTATTTTGGTTAGTCACTTTTATTGTTTTGTGCTATATGGAGTCAGATACAGTTCGGGTTGATCGGGTCAAGATCAATTCAAGTCATTATTTTCACGAGCTAATGATTGAAAAAATGGGGTTAATGTTCCTTATACAATTCAATTTGAAGGTATTAATTCAAATTATCATTAATAAATAAATAATTGATAAAAAAACTCTTGAAATGAAAGTGTTTTATGAGAAAATATGAATTCCTGAATCAAGTTAATTGGTTAAGTTATTATCGGTTCAGATATATTCAAACTTTGTACTGTGAATATCCTTGCGATATATTATCGGTTGAGATATATTCCATGCTAACTTGCTTTCTTAATTGTTTATTGTGATTACCCTTCTCTTTGTATCACAAAAAATCGGTGATTATCCTTCTCTTTATATCATTCCCTAAATGTAGTTGGAGGTGGTGATTGGATCACAATAATCAATTTAACTTTCGGGACAAGGTAAAATGGTACGGTCGTACTACATTCAAATTTGATAAGCTAAATATCTTCATTTATGTTGATTTAAGTTGGTCTTATAATTAGTTACAACTAGAACGGAAATTGTATAATTATTTGTCACAATTGATGCCGAACAAGAAGTAAACGGGTATGTTGATAAGCCGCCATGACCATTATCCGACTGGAACCAGTTATTGATCGACACAACCCAATCCCGCTTTGACCGACCAATTTGTTGTGGTTAGCGATCGTCATAGGCAGTCAGAAAACGCCTACTTTTTTTGTAGTGTCATAACCAACTTGATTATTACCACCCCTCTAGTAAGGGGTATATGAGTATCTCTCTCTTTAACAAAAAAATTAAAAATTTTAATTGGAATTTTTTCACGTGCACACCTTAACTATTTCATTTTCTAATGAGTACCCCTATTTTCTTACAAAAAAGCTTTGATTGTCAATAACTCTCATCTACGAGTTCTAGAAAACAGTAAAAAAAATAAAAATTGATCGTCTTTACGAGATCTTTATTTTGAAAAAAAAATCACCGATACCTGAACTCGTAGCCTGGAATTATGATCGGTCAAAGTATATTGATTAAAAAACCTTTGACCAACCATAACTCCTGATTACGAGTACAAAAAGTTGTGGATTTTTTTTTCTCAAATTCGAGGCCTTATAATTGGTTTGAAAAAAAAAATTAGCGTTTTCAAAACTCGTAGCCGAGAGTTATAGTTGGTCAACGTTTTTTTTGTGAAAAAAGAGGAGTACAACCTAGAAAACGAAAAAGTTAAAGGGTATAAATGAGAAAATTCCATATTAATTTATTCCTTAGAAGGTAGGAGCCTTTCAAGCAACACAAATTCTTATATCCACGTATGTCTAATTTGTTTTAATTCCACCCCTTTCTATGAATTTCTCGTTAAAAAAAGAGTGAAATGTGGAGATAACGATTAAATGTGAAAATTGTAAGATATTCAATGATCATACAATTTTATTGCTAAACCATTTTAAATAAGACTTGATCTTTTTTTAAGACGGGTTAATTTTCATCTGAAATAATAAGACGGTGTTTTGAGAACATATTATAACCACATGTCAATATTTTGCTAAACAAGTTATCATTGAGCCGTGTCACTAATTAGATTATTGTAATTACATTTAATCATAAAATGATCACAAAACTCAATCTTATTGTTTGAGACGGAATTAGGATGTTTGGAACAATAATTTACGTTTAAACAATAATATCCGCAATGACATGGTAGATCATAGCAGACAGTCGGTATAATTCTAGTGTCTCCCCACTAAGTAGCATAGTAGTCGAACAATTGTAATCCAACTGTTCCAAGTGTCCCAGGCTGACATTGGATTCATGATTATAATCGTCTTGTTATAGATATTATATGTGGTATAACAACTTTCTTTTTCGATAATTTGTCGTACACACAAATCACGTTGTTCTTTGATTAATCCTTTTTTAATGTGGTAGATATCTATGTGCATTGAACACTGATGATATACTGTTGAATATTGAGCAATTTTAAATCATACTCTCCCGGCGTCCCAGCGTAACACTCGACAACTGGATTTGCATTTGCACAGGCCGTTCACAGTGAATTACATACAATGCAGTGTAACGACTTTCTCTTTCGATAGTGCCACCGTACACGCGAATCATGTCCTTAGGGTATGTATAGCCCGTACCTAAATTAAACACAAATTACCCAAGTCAAGCTATTAGACGAAATATAATGAAGAATATAGATATTTGTTAAGAAATAAGTTTGATATGGAAAATAAGTCTAGATTTCTAGACAGGATGTTTGTTTCTTGTCCAAAAAAAGAAGAGTTTTTCTTATATTAATTAATATTAATAATTTATTGAAAAAACTGTTTATTTCCTAATAATAGAATTAGAAATGTTGATTATTTTTGCTTAGGAGAATATTTTTACAACCCTATAAATAGGGTTGGCTAGGTTGCTCATAATTGTACCCACAAATTGTGAGAGAGAGCCTAGGTAGTCATATTTCAGAGTTATCAAAGTTGTAGAGTTACAAAGAGTTCTTTGTAAACGGGCTTATTGATTAATATAATAAGGACGTGAGAGAGTTCTTCCACTATAATCTTGTGTGTTTTTCCGTACTTTGTTTTATTTACCACTTAATTCCTAACAAATTGGTAACATAGCTAGAGTGACGATTCCGTTGCGATGGAGAAAATATTATGTGTAAGTTTGAGATGTCGTTGTTCAATGGAAAGAACAACTTCGCGTTATGGAAAAGTATGGTGAATGATATCCTCATACAACAAGGGTTACATGAGACCCTTGAGGACAAGAAGCCCAAAGATCTAGAAGAAGCCAAGTGGAAAGAGATGAAACTACGAGCAGTTTCAACTATTCGGTTAGCCCTTGCACCAGAAATCAAGTATAGCATTCTTGATGAAGACATCCCTAAGAGCTTGTGGACAAAATTAGGGATATATACAATGCGAAGTCCCTAGAAAATAAATTGTTCTTGAAGAAAGACTTGTTTGAGCTCAAGATGGAAGAGAACAACGATTTGCAGGATCATCTTAGCAAGTTTAATGGACCCATTTGGCTAGTTTAGATGAGAAATTCAAGGAGGAAGATAAGGCGATAATGTTGTTGGCATCCCTACCAAATACTAATCCTTATAATAATGTGATTACTAATTTGTTAGTGGGAAGGACAACTTAAACCTTGGATGAAACTATCGTTGTTCTATCTAAAGCAGACAAGTTGTCAAAGCAAGGCTCGAGTTCGAGCACTTTAGAGCTGGGTGGTGCACTAGTAGCTTACGGCAGTGGCAATAGATATTCTAAAAAAGGTGGGCGCTGTAACTCTAAGGTGAAGTGTCACTATTGTAAGGAACTTGGATATATTCAATATAAGTGTCCCCAACTGAGGGATGACATAAAATTATTGATGGAGTCGAAGGAGAAAGGAGTTGCAAGTTTGGCAGTCGAGTGTGAGGATGATGATATGCTCTTCGTACAAGAGAAGTGTGAAGCTAAGGGAGAGTGGATCTTAGACTCCGAGTGTTCCAATCATATTTTCACAAAGAAGGAAAGTTTTTTTCTTCTTATGAGAAGTGTAAGGGGAAGTTCATAACTTTGCCAACTGGAGAAAAGGTGAAGGTTGAAGGAGTTGGTGGGGTCAAGATAAAGCTCCATTACAATCAAATAGTCCATCTAAGTGAGGTTAGACAAGTGTCTAAGTTGGGTCAGAATTTTTTATCTCATTAGGGAGATTAAAGAAGATGGGGTACAACGTTCATGTTGGGAACGGCAGGATTATGGTCACTTATGGGTTCTCGGTGACCATTGTAGGAAGAAGAAATAAGAGAAACCTCTATGAGCTCGAGCATTGTGGAGAGGTTTGTGTTTCAAGGGAGACTTTGCCAGGACGAGTTCGTCACGGTGAAGTTGTTCGTCATTAATCAAGTTTGATTACCATATTAAGCTTAAGGGGATATTTGTTAAGAAATAGGCTTGACATGAAAAATAAGTCTAGAGTTCTAGACATAATAGGATGTTTGTTTCTTACCAAAAAAAAGGAAGAGTTTTTCTTATATTAATTAATATTAATAGTTTATTGAAAAAACTACTTATTTCCAAATAATAGAATTAGGAAGGTAGATTATTTTTGGTAAGGAGAATATTTGTACAACCCTATAAATAGGGTTGGCAAGGTTGCTCATAATTGTACCCAAAAATTGTGAGAGAGAGTCTAGGTAGTCATTTTTGAGAGTTCTCAAAGTTATAGAGTTACAAAGAGTTCTTTGTAAGTGACCTTATTGATTAATATGATAAGGTTGTGAGAGAGTTCTTCTAAATCTTGTGTGTTTTTCCATACTTTGTTTTATTTACCACATAATTCCTAACAAGATTTGAATTGAATTGCTTGATTATTATGTGTTAATTACACCTCTAATTTATACTCCCTCCCATTCTCAATATTTTCTCTCTTTCCTAAAACGGATTATTTAGGTTTTTCTTTCCTCTTTCCTTATTTGGAAATTTTTTATTAATATTATACTCTCACCTTTCTACAATCACGAAATCCTACACATATCCTTTATTAATATTTAATCCTACTTTTTTCTATCTCTCTCCAATCACCAAACCCCTCCCATATCTTTGATTATTATTTAATCCATATTTTTTCTACGTCTCTCCAATCACGCAACCCATTATTGTGCCCATTAGAAAGAGGAAGAACATAGAGGATGTGAGGGAGTACTAATGTCTGCAAGTGATACGAAAATAATACAGGAAATGGTCGAAATGAACAGACTCTTCGGCTGGTCAGTCAAATGTCCAGAAGAAGCAACCTCTATATCTGTTGACGTGATTACTTGGACGCCAACTTTAGTACTTTAATTGGGCGTCAATTCTGGTCCATGGAATATGAGGAAAAGGTGAAGTGGGTCGAACCCGTCACCCGTCACCCGTCACCCGTCACCCGTCAACCGTCACCAATGACCGATACTTCTTACAACTTGAGGTCCAAGGTAGCTACTTAGGTCATAGTCACCTCATCTAGGGAGATTCCCATGTGGGGTCTCAAGTTAAGGTAGTGTCAAGTCTTGCCCACTCCCCAAGACCTATCACACGGTTTTTCCAAGGCCTTCTTACAAATTTTTCTAAGAGCCCCTCCAAGTCCCAATGCCAACCTTAAAAGAATCAAAATAAGTCACAAGTAGTCTATGACCTAGTTCATCCTACTTAGGTATTTCTAGCTTGTTGCTTGCTGGACTTGTTATGTTTTGTATTGGGAAAAGCCCAGCTAAGCACGATTTAAGTGACACTTGGAGAACCGTCAGATTGTAATAATTAAGCTAGGGTTGAGATCGTCTTGCTTAACCTATAAAAGAAACACCTCACATTTTGTAATATTTAGATTGGATGAATGAAAATTAAGTTAAGCTATGTGCTTTTCAAAAACAAATCTTCCTTACTGTGTGCTAGAAGAGTTCTTTAAAATCTCCTTTGCTGTGTGCTTGGAGTCGGGGTGAATCCTTTGATGTGTGCTGGGGTTAATTCCACAGGCTTAAACATACTTCGTGATCTTGTTTAAGTCATATCCCATTTCCATTTTTTGTCAAAAAAATACCGAAAACAATAACAAAAAAACCGTGACAATTGAGCCTTATTTGCGAGAGTTTAATTGTCGTTTTGAGTGAATTAATTCAAATCGATGGTTTCACTCCAAATTGGTATTAGAGCCTAAGTTAACACAATTCCATTGTTGTGTTGATTTAAGCAAAAGTCTTTCCTTGTGAGTTCATTATCCTAACTACATCCCAAAACACAAAAATAACCATGAGTGAAGAGAGAATCAATGGCCTATAGGCAAGTTTAAATCAATTCGATAAGAGACGTGACTTGATGTTGGAGTCACTCAAGACCGCTATGAACAACATTTCAAGCTAAGAGGACGAGGGGGAGGCCGAGGCCTTCATGAAGAATCCGTGGAGTCCAAGGAGGATGAGGTGGGTATGCCAAAATCGGGATTGAATTTGGTAACATGGAGAGCCATGCATACATGATCCCAACCTCTAGAACAAGACCAAAGGCAACAAATCTTTAGGTTTAGGTGTACCATTAAAGAAAGAGTTTGTAACTTAATCATTGATGGAGGGAGTTGTACCAATGTGGCCTCAATTACTCTTGTAGAGAAGCTTTCCTTACCCACCCAAAATCACCCTTGCCCGTATAAGTTGAGGTGGCTCAACAAAGGGTGGAAGTGATGGTCGACAAGCAATGCTTGGTGTCCTTCTTCATTGGAAAACATTACATAGATTAAGTTCTTTGTGATGTTCTACCCATGAATGCTTGTCACTTAATACTCGGGAGACATAAGAATATGATAGAGACTCGGTTCAACATGGGAGGGATAACACTTATACCTTCAATATGGGTTCAAGAAAAATCATCCTAGCCCCCCTACCACCCGCCACAAAGCCCATCTTACCACCCTCCATAACCGACTCCGCTAAGGAGGTCGTAATGCTCAATGAGTCCGAACTGGCACATGAATTAAAAGAAAAAAGCGATATATATGTGTTGGTGGCCAAGGAACTACTTGAGGAAGGAGGTGTAACACTCCCTAAGGAGATTCATGAACTTGTGCAACATTATGGTGATGTATTTCCAAGTGAGCTCCCAAGTGGGTTGCCTCCTCTTAGAGGCATTCAACATCAAATCGATTTCATTTTGGGGGCTACGTTGCCTAACAACGCCTCCTATAGGAGTGATTCTAGGGCCACTCAAGAACTACAACAACAAATTGGAGAACTTATGAGGAAAGGGTTCGTGAGGAAGAGCCTTAGCCCTTGTGTCGTACCCTCTCTACATGTACCAAAGAAAGATGGGTCATGGAGGATGTGTACCGATAGTAGAGCCATCAACAACATTAACATCAAGTATAGGTTTCCTATACCACGACTAGATGACATCTTGGATGAACTTAGTAGGGCTCAATTATTTTCCAAGATTGATCTAAGGTAAGGTTATCATCAAGTGAGAATCAAAGAAGGGGATGAATGGAAGACCGCTTTTAAAACCAAGCATGGAATTTATGAATTGCTAGTGATACCATTTGGCCTATCCAATGCACCAAGCACCTTCATGAGGCTTATGACCGAGGTCCTTAGGCCTTATTTGGGTTGATTTGTGGTTGTTTACTTTGATGATATCTTAGTTTATGGCTCTTCCAAGGAAGAACATCTCAATTAACTACAAATGATCTTTGAAGTCCTTAGAAAACGCAAGCTTTATGGCAAACTAGAGAAGTGATCTTTCATGAAAAGTGAAGTCCAATTCATGGGTTTCATTATCTCAAGTCAAGGCATTCTAGTTGATCATGAAAAGGTCAAGGTAATTCGAACATGGCCTACTCCAAAGACCACCACGGACATAAGGAGCTTTCATGGGTTAGCCTCCTTTTATAGAAGGTTCATTAAGGATTTTAGCACAGTCATGGCTCCCATAACCGAGTGTATGAAGAAGGGTGAATTCCATTAGGGAGAAAAGGCCGAGAAATCTTTCGAAACCATTAAGGATTTGCTTTGTAAGTCACCTATTCTTTTCTTACCCAGTTTCAACAAGTTATTTGAAGTGGAGTGTGATGCAAGTGAAATTGGAATTGGGGCCGTGTTACTCCAAGAAAAGAGGCCTATTGCTTTAGTGAAAAATTAAGTGGCACCAAGCTCAACTACTCCACTTATGACAAGGAGTTTTATGCTATTGTTCGAGCTTTGACTCATTGGAGTCATTACTTAAGGCCACGGCCATTTGTGCTCCACTCCGACCATGAGGCTCTCAAGTACATTAATGGGCAACACAAGCTCAATCATAGGCATGCCAAATGGGTGGAGTTCCTACAATCATTCAACTTTTCAAGCAAGTACATTGAGGGAAAATATAATATGGTGGCGGATGCATTATCTAGGAGGTTCATCATGTTGAATTTCATGGAGCAAAGAGTTCTTGGGTTCGAGTACATGAAGGAGTTATACAAGGAAGATCCGAATTTCAAAGAAGAATGGGACTACTCCAAGAGGGTAGGGCCAAGGTCAAAGGTAAATACGTTAGCCAAGAAGGGTTCTTGTTCCGCGGGAATCAACTGTGTGTACCGAAATGGGCGTATAGGAACTTAGTCATAAGAGAAGTACATTCCAATGGCCTTGCCGGTCATTTCGGGATCCAAACGACGTACCACATACTCCAAGAAAAATTCTATTGGCCTAAGATGCTTAGAGATGTCCAAGACGTGATCAAAAGGTGCGCCCCATGTCAACAATCCAAGGCCAATTTCAAAACGGGTCGCTACACCCCCTTACCCATCCCAAACCAACCCTGGGAAGACATTAGTATGGACTTTATCGTGGCTCTACCTAGAACCCAAAGGGGAAAGGATTCTATCATGGTGGTTGTGGACCGTTTTAGCAAAATGGCTCATTTCATAGCTTGTAAGAAAACCGAAGATGCCTCAAGCGTAACTGACCTGTTCTTTAAAGAGGTAGTCAGACTCCATGGTGTTCCTAAGTCCATTGTGTTGGATCGAGATTCGAAATTCATGAGTCATTTTTGGAGGACCTTATGGAAATTACTCAAGACTAGGCTGCTTTTTAGTACGTCCCACCACCCCCAAATCGACGGTCAAACCGAGGTGACTAACAAGACCCTTGGGAGAATACTTAGGTATACGATTACGAGGTCCTTGAAGGATTGGGATCTTAAGCTAGGTCTATCCGATTTCGCTTTTAATCGAGCCCCCTCCTCTACCACGGGGAAATCTTCTTTTGAGGTGGTTTATGGTGTTAATCCAATGATGCCAACGGATTTGGCACCCATCAAAAGAAACGTCATCTATTATGATGCAAAGAAAAGGGTCGAACAAATGTTACACATTCACGAACAAGTTAAAAAGCAAATCGAGAAGAGCAACGAGACCTATAAAACCAAGTCCAAAGGAACCAAAAGGGACTTTGAAGCCGGAGATCTAGTGTGGGTACATTTTAGAAAGGAACGATTTCCCGCTAAGCGGAAGAACAAGCTCATGCCACGGGCCGATGGTCCGTTCAAAGTCCTTGAGAAGATTGGTCCCAACGCTTACAAAATCAACCTCCCGGGAGAATATGGAGTGAACGGTACCTTCAATGTCGGGGATTTAAGTCCTTATTATGATGAGCTTAGTGATGAGAATATCGAGGATTTGAGGGCAAATCCTTTTCAAGAAGAGGAGGTTGAAGCGGGCCAAGCCACTCACACGTCTCCAATTACCGATACTCCCTACAACTTGAGGTCCAAGGCACCTATATAGGTCATAGTCACCTCATATAGGGAGGTCCCCATGTGATATCTCAAGTTTAAGGTAGTGTCAAGTCTATACACGTCCCGCAAGGCCCTATCACACGGTTATCCAAGGCCCTATTACACGTTTTCCTAAAAGGCCCCCCAACTTCCATTGCTTATCTTAAAAGAATCGGTCAAAGGAAGTCACAAGTAGTCTATGACCTAGTTCATCCTACTTATGTATTTCTGGCTTGTTGCTTGTTGGACTTGTTAACTTTTGTATTGGGAAAAGCCCACATAGGCACGATTTACATGAGACTTGGAGAACCGTCAGATTGTAATAATTAAACTAGGGCTGAGATCATCTTGCTTACCCTATAAAAGCAAGACCTCACTTAATGTAATGGTTATATTTGTTGAATGAAAATTAAGTTAAGCTAATTACTTATCCATCTTCTTTGCTTAGTGCTTGAAGAAACCAAAACCTCCTTTGCTTAGTGCTTGGAGTCGGGATTGAATCCTTTGCTGT
>JAOWBH010175634.1:0-10349 GCA_028566215.1 Silene coronaria
ATACAAATTCACACATACATTGTTATTTAAACATTTAATCTTCTTAAATTGCCCTCTAGATGTATATACATACATGATCGTAGTTCGGTCCCTGCCCATGGAAGAGGAGCAAACTCTTTGGCCAGCCGTTTACTCCTTCGTGAGAGCACCCGCGGCGAGGAGATCGTACACTGTGGTCGATGGTGGACACCCCGATTTACACCCAAAAAAACAATACATCCATATCTATTCCAATCAAGAATATACTAAGCACTAAGATGTCGAGGTGATACTCATGACCAAAGTTCAAAACGAGTCTTTTAACATTACATCCATATCTACTTATCTAGATCCCAATCAAGGATATACTATGCACAGACGCACAGTGCACCCACTTGTAAGTTGCAACTATGTCAGCTAACTTAACTAGTAAATTAAAGCTCAATAGAATAGTAGTGTTACATCCATGAGTCCATGAGTCCATGACCAAAGGTCGAAACCAGTCAAAATTAATCTCAATTCTCAACAAATAATATACTATGCACCATACAACGATCATACACAAAAATAAATATAATCCTACGATCCAGTCATTTGTTTATCTTTTGTGTTCTTTGACGACTATTTTATTTAGAGGTAAATAAATGATTGAGACGGGGCGTAACAATCAAAGAAAGAGTAATGTACTAACCTGCCAATGATACCATTAACCATGACAATCAAATGAGTAGGAGCATTAGTTTTTGGATAACCATGTTCATTAGCAGACACCATATCAACACTACCATCTTCATTCTTCTTATCAACTGTTGGTGAATCAATATCCAATCCAAAACACCCGAATTTCGGACGAAAAAAACCCGATTTCCTTTGCTTTTTCTTAGATTTTGCCATATTTTTTATTACATTGACTTGAGAATCTTCCCTTATTTTCATTCCATTCTCCACAATATTTACAACATTATTATTATTATTATTATTACAAGCAGCCATTTTTGTTAACTATTTTCAATGATGAAGAACTAATTCAACAAAATGAAGGAAATTTATGACTTTTTATAGTAGATAGTAGATGGTGTTGATTTTCTAGAAGTTGTTTAAATAAGCATTGATTTTTTCTAGGATGATTTTAATATGAAAGTGATGGGTTTAATCAAATTCTTTATTAGACTAAGTCCAAAGCACTACATTTATAAATGAAACATAAAGAGTGCATGGAAAGATAATGCAATAATAATGAGGTGATGAAGCTACATAGAATGTAGCAATAATGTAATATAGTGCTTGATATCTTATAGATTAATCTACATGGAAGTGCTAATTAAGTACCACTAAAGATTAGAATGGTCAATGGTCATATTTGGTTCTTATTGGTCAAAGTTGTTGGCCAAGGCCCAAGGGTGCAACCCTTTTGAAATATGATAAATATATAATCTCTTTTGGTCTTTTCAAATATTAAAAAAATCTAATTGCTGCTTTTTATAAAAACGGCATTAGGGAAAAAAAAGACATTGCTAAAGGAAAATGAGTTGCACATTGTGATTATTTTAAACAATGAAAATTAATACGGTTCTTTATATGTACGGAATCTAAGGGAATTTTTAAGTGTTTAATTGGATGTTAAGAATTTCTTAATAAAATATTAAGAAATTACCATGTCAAAGAGTAAGTATTTACCGTAATGACACAATAGTATATTAATTTTTTGTCTATAAATTGGTAACTTTGAATGAGTTATAGGAAGAGAATTCGCTGAAATTGTCACTTATACTCGAATGTTTATTGGAATTTAAAAGTGGATAATTATAAGTCCATCCATATCACGTGCCCAAGTTTCACTTGTGAGATTGTTGATAGTTCTTAGGATTTGAACTCGTAACTTTTTAATCATGCTAACTTTAACACCATATGAGAAGATCTTTGCAACTAAAACCCTAATATATCACCATCTATACTTTTGTAATTCATGTGTTGCATATGAAGTAGCCAGTTTTGATGACAAAGTTAAGTTTGTTATAATGAAACATCACAAATTCTTACTTGTGACGGATATCAGACGGATATCATATCCTCTCACAAGATACCCATTTAGGGTGAGTCGAGAAGCACATGGGGGGTTCCACCTTTGTCCCCTCTACCCATTTTCTCTCACAAACTACCCGTCTTAAGATCCGACCCGTCACAAGCAAGACGCATTGATGAAACATTGAGTTAGTTTTTCTACGACTTCTAGAAAGTTTACTTTTTTGGTCATATTGTCACAATTGTAATTGCTAATATTACTTTGACTTTTATATGAACTTGTTATTTTAGTCTCATCACTACTGAATTTGATTAGTATTCATCACATAAAAACACATTCAAAACAAATTCTTCTCAATATACTATTCTTTATAAACAAATTTTCAAAAATTTGTAATTGAACTAGTATAGCCTAAATATAATTTAAAATTAGTCATTTGAAGTTATTTTCAACAATACAATTTAAAAAGACTATAAGTGGTACGATTCAATCAATGTTAACCTAGTAAAATAATGTCGAAGTGTCGAATTGTATGAGTGGTGATTTCGTCAGGAGTCAAAATTACTCGTAACAATTACCGATAGAATAATATGACCATCAAAAAACAAATGAAGAACATTTTAGTATTGGTTGAATTTATGTTGTCACAAAAAAGTCAATATGATTATTTACTACAGTACATATTAATTCCGGTCTCATGTGAAGTCGTTAAGAGGAAAAACATCATTGAGACAAGTCAATTTAGAAGCAATAGAATCAATAAGTTAGGGAAGAGGATCATCTCCATTAACTATCCCTCTCCATTACTTATCAATGGATACGATTTAATTTCGAGAAAAATCAACGGCTTAGATTTAGTTGGGATACTGAAAAAATTGAGGTGGAGATGAAATGTTTAGAATGAATCTGATCCCTCTATTTTGACCTCAAACGAAATCCTAACCATTAATAAGTAATGGATAGGTAATGGATATAAAGGTAATGGAGAGAATCTGAACCGGGTTGAATATATGATACTACTTTAGACTCAAAAGATTCTAGATATTATTGACAATAAATTTTGAATATGGAAAAATGAATGTGAAATACGTCATATATAACAAATCAACAAGTCTTACTTTTTAACGGAAGTTTATAACGAGTCAAATATCTTCCACTTAGGTAAATAAGACAAGTTTAGAAAATCGTAAATAGTTTATTTTTATCTAACTATGTGATTAATATTTAACCGTCACAAGCTTATGCGTGATATGACGAATATGTCCGTCACAAAATGAGAATTTGTGATAATAAAAAGCGGAAAGAAAGGACGATGGTGTATGGAAAACACGCAAGTTTTGTTTGGATATATTTATCAAAGTTTTTCTAAAATGAAATGATTCCCTCTTTTTTCTGTTACATCCATTCCGTCACCCATTTTTTATTCATCATACAAATAGTACAGTTCGGTAGTTGCACAAATAAGACGCTCATTTCTTTGGAATTATCGATCCGTTTTCTACAGGTGTTCATTGTGTTTCCAGTTTTCACCGATTCTTGTTTAACACGGTTTTTAATTTAAGATGGCTCTTATCCTCGACTAACATAAAGTGAAAATAAAAGAAGATTGTAAAAAGTTTAATTTAAAACAGTCTTACGCAAAATTAACTGGTTTTCACCATTTCTTGTTTAAGACTGTCTTAATTTATAACGACTCTTAGGCTCTGTTTGACATGTCATTTCAGGTACCTGTTTTGACAAAAGTAGCATTTTTGTCAAAAATTTCAAGTAGCTTATTCTTTCGGTAGTGTTTGGCAAGTAGCTTATTTGTCCAAATAAACTACCTGAAATGAAATGCTACCTAGGGTAGCATTTTGATTTCAGGTACCTGTTTTAATTTTAGTTTACCATTTTTGCCCATTAATTATTTGGAGATAATAATAATTCATATCCTTTTACGTCATTTGACAAATATCAGTTACCTTTTCAGTTAATTTACCAAACAGTTTTAATAAAAAGAGGTACATTTTCAGGTCATAATTTTCAGTTACCTTTTCGTTAGCTTTTCAGGTTTCAGCTATATTTTCAGATTTCAGCTACCTTTTCAGGTTTCAGCTAGTTTTTCAGTTAGTTTACCAAATAGAGCCTTACACTCCATATATGGCTCTTCATTAGACAACCTTTAATTGTGAAAAGGTTTTTAACCTCGATTTTTTTTCCTTAACACCAATGGTTATACCGACCGATTTTGAATATGAAGTACAATATTAGGACAATGAAAACTGCCTTACTCTCATTCCCGACAATTGGAAATACAAATACAAGATATTATGGGCTTAACCCATCACCAAACATACATAACAAATAGTATAGCCCAACAAGTAATATATAATACGTAATACCCCCTCAAGTTGGAGCATGAAGATCCGTAGTGCCCAACTTGCCTAAAAGAGAACCAAACTGAGGTGCACACAAAGCCTTGGCAAGAATATCAGCTAATTGATCCGGCGATGGAACATAAGACGAAGCAATGATAGTTTCATGAATGTCATCACGAGTGAAATGACAGTCAATCTCAATGTGCTTAGTTCGCTCATGAAAAACAAGATTCTGAGCGAGGTGTAAGCCGATTGACTATCACAATAAATAGACGCAGCAAGAGGGTGATTAACACCTATACTCAACAATAGTCCGCGTAGCCACTTAACCTCACAAGTAATAGCGGCAAGAGCACGGTACTCCACTTCAGCGGAAGATCTGAAAATAGTATGTTGCTTCTTGGTCTTCCAATATATCGGGGACCGACCAAGAAATATAAACCATCCTGTAAGTGACCGTCTTGTAGTAGGACAAGTTGCCCAATCTGAGTCGCACCAACCAGACAGCGTCAAATCACAATCAGAGCGAAGAGTAATCCCTTGGCCAGGAGATCCTTTCAAATACCACACAGCGCTAAGTGCATCATCCCAGTGATCTTGACGTGGAGAATGCACACACTAATAGAGAATGTGAATAGTGTAACTCAGATCCGGCCTTGTAACAGACAAATACACAAGACGGCCCACTAGACGACGATAAGGCTCATGGTCAGTAAGTAACGCACTAGTCAAATGACTCAGCTGGTGATTATGTTCAGTAGGGGTAGTAGCTGGTTTACTTCCCAAATAGCCAACCTCAGAAATAATATCCAGCGCATATTTGCGTTGACACAAAAAAATACCACTCGAATTACGAGCAACTTCAATGCCTAGAAAGTACTTTAGGACACCCAAATCTTTCATATGAAAGCCCGAATGAAGATACTCCTTGAACGACGTCAAAGTACCCTCATTGTTATCCTCAATAATAAGATCATCAACATAAACAAGAACATTGAGATGAATTTTACCTTTAGTAAAGGTGAACAACGAATAATCAGAATATGATTGTAAAAAACCGTACTTTTTCAATGCTGTGACGAGTTTGGCAAACCAACATCGGGGTGCCTGCATGAGCCCATACAAGGCTTTCCGAAGATGACAAACCATACTTGGTACCAGAGAAGTGAAACCAGGCGGAAGTCGCATATACAGTTCTTCTTTTGAATCACCGTGGAGGAAGGCAATGTGCACATACATTTGATAGAGTTCCCAATTCTTTGCTACAGCAATAGCTAAAAACGTACGAATGGTTGTCATCTTGGCAACAGGTGCAAAAGTCTCATCATAGTCCAAGCCCTCAGTTTAATGATTCCAAATACGAGACGTGCTTTGAAGCGCTCAATTGTCGTGTCAGACTTGTACTTAATTTTAAAGTGCCACTGACTACCAAAAGCCTTTTTACCAGGAGCAATGACTGAAGTGTCCAAGTACCATTAGCTTCAAGGGTACGCATCTCAATTTCCATAGTAGCACGTCAACCTCCATCCTGCACTACTTCCTTAAACGACCTTGGCTCTTTATTAGTAGTAACAACAGCTAAAAATTACGATGATCGGCAGAGAATTTATCACAACTAACATAGTGTGCAATATGATACGGCGTACCTGAAAGTGATGAAGAGGCGGTGGCATGAGTCGCAGAAGATGGGCTACTACCAGGAAGAGTGGTCTCAACAATATAACCATCCAGAGCACTAGAAGGACGCTTCACCCGAAAACCACGACCAATCGTTTCAAGAACACTTTGCTCAGTCACAGTCGCAGCCGCATCCTCCCCTGCCACAATGGTCTCAATCGTCTCCTCCTAGCCCCGTGAGGTTGCACCACCTCCCCACCCGGTGCGCCAGTCTCACCACCAAAGAAAACTGCCTTACTCTCATTACCGACAATTGGAAATACAAATACAAGATATTATAGGCTTAGCCCATCACCAAACATACATAACAAATAGTATAGCCCAACAAGTAATATAGAATATGTAATAGGATCACTATTTATAAATATCACCAATCGATATATTTAACTTATGTGTGAGCAATATTGGGTAATGGGTATTCAGATCGGACTTTTAATTCGCTTAGAGTTCCCGATTTAGGAATTAATTTTTTTGGCAAACCGAAACAGACCTGAAAATCTGGAATTGTGCCATGTACTCAATTTTTCGCTTAAACTTAGGACAGACCCGATTTGACTTTCCGGTATCCAACACCCGTTTTCGGACATGAATTTCAGTCAAAGGCTTATACAAGGAACTGTAATGAATCGTATTTGGAAGAATCAGTGAACGCATTACGCATATAAGCTACCTGCTTTGGCTGCCTACCTACAATTGGAACTCATCGGAACCGATTTCCGGGCTAATAAGGTGAAAGACTGGCACCGATTTCCCAAGTTTTTGGGCTTTGATGAACACAACATTAACCGACTCATCAAGCAGTACCAGTGTTTGCTTCATCCGCATAACGTTTTGCATTCCTCAGAGCAAATGTCCGGTGATGACAACTTTGTCCTAGTTTCAAACATGCCTCAAAACCACCAAAACTTGGTAACTTTCCTCCCATCTTTGTCGGACAGTCATTATCATTAATTATTATCCATTGATTTTATCCTTTTTACCTCTCTTGCCTAATTTTATTATATTTCCTTATTATTATTAATTATTTAGTATTCACAATTACTCCCTATATAAATCCACAACACACCCCCATTCAAATAATCCTTGTTTCTTTTTCTTCTTCTCCTCCAAATTAAGTGAAGGATCGCAATACGCAGCGGAAATAATAATTGTACGACCCAATTAAAGATCTATTGCATTCAAATTGATGTAAATAAAAGGGATTAAATCACATACCTGGATTTAAGACGGATCAACAATTAACTCTGAAAGTACAGAGTCTCTAGTGTATCCACACCGGGTATAATCTACACTTACAACCTTTGAGACAACTTGGAGATTTGAGAATCTTGAGAAAAACCCTTTTTCTCTCTCTTACTTTATGGGGTGAAATAATTGACTGAATGAATTAACTCTGTTAATTCCCTTAGACCATGTATTTATAGGGAAAGATAAAATAACTCTTTATTTTATTTTCATATTTCCTTATTTAAATACTATGGAATACTTTCTCCTTTTATTATTTGTATCTTCTGTATTAGCAGTTAATACAATAATATATCGTCTAGATACTTTAATTATTATCATATAATAATATAAAGTTATCTTAGTGTAAACCTTAACCCGTAAGTGTGTGACCATCTAGGTTCAATGTTAAGGCAGTATTAATTAAAATTACTAATTCGATTGGGTTTGCGACACAATTGCAACAGTATGGTTATGTGCGGGAAAGCTTGAGTCCGTGTGCAGTACCTTCACTTGTTGTTCCAAAGGAAGACAGTGCATGGCGTATGTATAATGATAGTAGAGATGTCAACAATATTACTATTAATGCCTTATTTGGCAAACGGTAGAAACAGATTCATGATAGCAGATAACGTTAGAAGAATACGGTTGGCAGATTTTAGTAGCAGGTTTGACCATCATATTAAATTAGAATATTTAAGAAAACGTGTTTGGTAACTAGCCGATGTATGACAAATCTACAATTTCCATGTATAAACTCAGTATGTTATTACAATATGCTACTATTAGCAGGATATTCAAAAACAGTAGATTCCGGTCAATATGTTATCTGTATATGCCATTAATCAAACACATGAAATTAGTTGATTACCAAACATGGCCTAAATATCGTTTTCCGATTCCGGGTTTGGATGATATGCTTGATGAATTACATGGGTCATTTATTTTTTCCGAGATTGATTTGCGTAGTGGCTATCACCAAATTAGAATGCGTGAAGGAGATGAATGGAAAACCGCTTTTAAGACAAAGCAAGGTTTATATGAGTGGTTGGTTATGCCATTTGGGCTGACTAACGCACCTAGCACATTTATGCGTTTAATGAACGAGGTATTGAGATCTTTCATTGGTAAATTTATTGTGGTTTACCTTGATGATATCCTTGTGTACATCAAAAGTGCGGAAGAGCACTTGAATAATTTGTAGCAAGTGTTTGAAGTCTTAAGGAAGCAAAAATTATATTCAAAGATGGATAAATGTAGTTTTATGGTGTCTAGTGTTGTGTTTCTTGGCTATGTGTTGTCGAAAGATGGATTTGTTGCTGATCAATCAAAAGTTGAAGCTATTTGTTCATGACCAATACCAACAAATGTGACATAAGTAAGATCATTTCATGGTTTAGCTTCTTTTTATCGTTGGTTTATTCGCAATTTCAGCTCTACTATGAGTCCTATAACTGAATTTTTAAATAAAGGATCATTTAGGTGGAATGACCAAGCTCAGCGCGCATTTGACGAGGTAAAGCGAAAATTATGTGAAGCACTTATCCTACCATTACCTGATTTTTCTAATCCTTTGAAAGTTGAATGTGATGCTAGTGGAGTGAGTATTGGAGCTGTATTACTTCAAGGCGGACACCCAATTGCTTATTTTTTCTGAAAAACTTGGTGGAGCAAGATACAATTATTCGACATATGATAAAGAATTTTATGCAATTGTACAAGCTCTTGATAAGTGGAGTCATTCTTTGAGGCCTAATCATTTTGTGCTACATTCTTATCATGAAGCATTGAAACATATATATAAACGGCCAACACAAGCTTAACTCACGCCATGCTAAGTGGGTTTAATTCTTGCAATCCTTTAATTTTTCATCAAAATATAAAGATGGTAAGACTAATGTTGTCGTCGATGCACTATCTAGGCGTTATACACTCTTAACTACACTTAATATGAGACTCCTTGGATTTGAGATGTTAAAAGCTTACTACAGAGACGACATGAATTTTGCTGATATTGTTTCTGCATCTAATTCATTGCAAGATGGTTTTTTTTAAAAGGAATCGCTTGTGTATTCCTAAGTGTCTAGTTCGTGAGTTGTTAGTTCGTGAAACTCATGGAGGAGGTGTTGCTAGTCACTTTGGTGTTTTTAAAACACTATATATTTTACATGAACATTTTTATTGGCCAGATGCAAGGAGATGTTCAAAGTTTGATTGCTAAGTGTGTTACATGTCAAATGGCTAATAGCAAATTCAAATCCGGAGAGTATTGGCCATTGCTTGTTCCCGAGCATCCATGGGAATATATTTCTATGCATTTCATTGTTGCTCTTCCTAGGACACAAAGGGGAAAGGATGCAATTATGGTTTTCTTTGACCGATTTTCTAAAATGGCTCATTTCATTGCTTGTTATAAAACTGATGATGCTTCACATGTTGCCGATTTGTATTTTCGCGAGATAGTTCGTTTACATAGCATACCTAAGACCATTGTTTCTGATTGAGACTCTAAATTTATGAGCTATCTTTGGAATTAATCTATGGAGAAAGTTGAGTACCAAGTTATTATTTAGTACTTCACGCCACCCGCAAACTGATGGGCAAACTGAAGTTACTAACCGAACTTTGGGTACTTTGATTCGAGGTTTGGTGAGTAAAACACAAAGGGATTGGGATTTAAAGTTAGCTAATGTTGAGTTTGCTTATAATAGGTTGCCTACTTTCGCTTCTAAACATTCTCTATTTGAAGTTGTTTACGGTATTAATCCCTATTTACCACTTGATTTGATTTCTTTGCCAAGAGATAAAATAATTCACAAAGATGTTGAGGCAAAACTGAAGTCTATGATGGAGTTACATGAACATGTGCGTAAGAGGATTGAGGTTGTTAATGAAGCATACAAGAGAAAAGCTATCAAACACCGAAAGCCCAAAGTGTTCGATAATGGTGATTTGGTTTGGTTACATCTTCGAAAATAAAGTTTCCCTAGTAAAAGGAAAAACAAACTAATGCCTCGAGCTGAAGGTCCATATAAAATTATTGAGCGTGTGAATGATAATGCTTACAACTTGGAGTTGCCGGGGGACTG